>JAYMTP010000964.1:0-27485 GCA_036897365.1 Geranium brycei | reverse complement strand
AAATAAATTGTAGAAAACATAAATGTAGAAATTTATTTATTCACTATAAATTTAAAAATCAATTTATAAATGTAGAAATCATATATTTTTAACTATAAATTTAGAAATCAATTTATAAATATCGAGATCATATATTTTTTAACTGTACATTTATCAACTATAAATGTAGAAAGTGAATTATAAATGTAGAAATCAATTTATTTAGTGAAAAAATATTTGGTACTTCTTGTAAAATATTAAAATAAATTGATTTTTACATTTAATTAATTTATATTTCATTGTGAATTATAATTTTTCTATGTATTGTATAGAAATAAATAAATGCTTATGATTAAAATATAATAAAATAATATAGAAACTAATTTACTTTTAAATGACAATAATAATAGGATAGTTAACTATAAATAAATTAAATCATGCCAAATTATGGTTGATTAGTATCATTGAAACACATAAATAATATAAGAAATTAAAACAAATTAATAAAAACAGCGGAATAAAAGAAAATCAAATTTGTTGTTAGGTTGACGCGTGTCTGAGGTGGTTCCCAACGGCTGCAAATTTTTTAACTTCTTACTTTTACTGTAGGAAATAAAAAATAATGATAATAAGAGGCTGGTGGGCTCACAGGTGTCGCGACTGAATATCATAACATAGATCTGTAATTATTTTGCACACTGACTTAGTTTTGTAAATAAGTTTTTTAAAGACAATTTTTTGCTTATTGATTTTCAAATTATTAATTCCTTCACCATTTGCATAATATGCTAAACTAAATCCATTAATTTTTCTGTCAACATAAACTTTATAAATTTTATGACATTGTAGTCTGAATGGTTTTTTACAAAAATTATATTTTAATGCATTTTAAAATTAAACATGATAAAAAAAAGTTAAACTCTAGTCGATTGCAATTGAGAATTAATAGTAAAAAAATATTTGAATTAAATAATTAACTAAAAATTAACTGATAATTAATTAAAATTGGATAGATAAAATATTTTTATAACATTAAATTGAATAAATAGGCAGACAATTATTTCGACTAAACAGAGAAAGTGTAATTAAAATAAGATTTACCTGAAATTGGCAGTTCTGCGGGCATTTTCGACCATTTCTCTGGTAATCCCAGTGTGGGCCCACGGCTTCAGATCTTCGTTTATCCAATTGAAGTAGTGTGGACACGTGGTGGAAGGTGGGCCCAGCTCCACACTGGGTTGATTTTGATTATATGTGGGGCATGTTCCCGTGAGGTCATGAGCAGTGCAGTTAAGATGAGTCCTCATTGTTAAATTTATTTCCTCTAGCGAGCTATCATAATTTATCTGCAAAATCATTCATTACTCAGCCATAATAGTAAAAAAAGAAAAGGGCTCTAAAACCAGTAAACACAAGAATAAATAAATAATACTAGCGTCAATTTCTCTTTGAGAACAATAGTGTTGAATACTTAACTACAAAGTCGAGTAAATTCGTGGTGCAGAATACAACGACGATTAAGAAGAACAAGAAAGCGGAGAGCCGTAGTGGAGAGCTGATTAATGACCTCAACATCGACTCTGGGAATGAGCGATGTCTATATGTTATCATTCCTTTACGTGATATATTTTGTCAATTCATCTGTCATCAACCTCTATAACAACATTGATAGCAAACTAATTAGTACACATCGTTGTTCATTTACGAAACAAAATTTTTTATGATTAATGATGAGAACATAATATGAAATACGTGAATATGTATGAGTTCAAGAAAAATTAACTTACGAGAAGATTTTGAATGAAATAATTCAAGAACAACTTTCATATTCGTCTTAAAGGAATTGTAGTCGTTTGTGAAACAATTATTGTTCTTGTAGAGCAAATGTATATTAGTTATGGAATTTGCATTTTATACTTCACTATTTTGGGTTTTGTTCTTGGTAGAAAAATACAGAAATATATTGCCACAAGAGATCGCTTACTACATGTGTGGTGTAATAAATTTACTTAGAGCGAGTCAAGTGCACAATATTTAGTTGCTAAATTTTGCTTTCCTTTCCCTTTTATTTCATAACACTTGTAATTAGTTGTCCGTTTTAATTATATCAAAATGCATGTTAGTTATGTTTGGGTTTTAGGGAACGCTATTATTAGTTTTTAGGGGAATTACAAGAAAAGTTATACATAAATCATATCACTTTTATGAATTTTAGAAGTCACTCTATATGACACTAAGTATGGCTATTAATTAGTAACAATGTTAAAAATTGTGTAAGTGTCTATAATTCACCACTGTGTAGGATAGTGGTGTTATTGTAGCAATAAGTCTAACTTGAAGATGAATTTTTTAATATTATATCATTTTTCCTATTTACTCATAAACTCACCCATTCATATATTTTTGATGAGACTCGAACTCTAGTCTGAAGCTAGGAGCGAGCAGTGCCAACCACTAGGTCTCGCTCAAACTGGTCTAACTTGAAGATGATGAACATAACTTGTCATATGTTTATATTAGCAACTGATATGGAATACTGATTTTCACATCCATTTAAGAGTTCATTTGTATACCCCTCAAGCTTTGTACCACAATATCTTCTCCTGATTTTCATGTGTGTTTGAAGTGTAAACAGGTAAATTGGGACCATTAGAACAAGCTTAGAGTTTAGCATATTGAAAGCAGAAACTCTAGAGTGTGTCACAGCCATGTGTCACGGTTGTGACATATATTAAAAAGTGTCACTAGTCATAGTAGTAGGTCGTGCCAGTGACAGATTCTTTAAGAGATGTCACGTCCATGTATAACGGTCGTGACAATGAGCCACGACGGTAGCCTAAAAGTGTCACTGATCGTGATAGGAGACGTGCCAATAACCAATTCTTCAAGAGAAGTCACGGCCAGGTGTAACGGTCATGACACCAAGTCGTTGCACATATCAAAATATGTCACAATTTGATTGTTATGACCATGACCATAAGATGTCGTTGCCAGAGAGATGTCTGAAAACGTCACAACCTAAGTGTCACAGACAAAGAGATGTCTGAAGAGAAAATCTTTATCCGAGAGTTACCAAAGTTTAAGAAGATGTCACGGCATAGTTGTTACGTTCGATACAAACTCTAATGTCACTGGTTGTGACTGAAGTCACGAGACATGTGGCATATCACAATCTGATGTCATGGGCGTGAGACACTTTAAAAGAGGATGTGACTCCTCGAGACACAAAAACAAAAAAATATTTCAACCTAATTTAGTGGTATCAAACACTCAAGGATATGAATAGATGACTCTAGTGAGGGTCCAAGGCAATTCTAAAGTGAAATCGAGAGGTTGAAGACTAAGAAGGCATTGATGAAACACAAGGATCAATTCAACACTAAGGAGACTCGGAGAAGTCGATATCATTGTCTTCTACCTACTATTGGAGGTTTTTTTGCTCTTATCTATACTTTGTTTTTGGGGTTACATGTGTATACTGATACGATCACACTGATTATAAACTAAACACCCATAGTCATGGGTACTAGATATTAACAATGTTTATTTTGATATATTCATCATTATTCAAGTATTTTTGTATAATGTTGGACTTGTGTTTTGTTTGTGTTGATTGCTTAAATTTGGTCGATTTGAGTAGTCGTGAGAGTTGCTAACTCATTTCAAGAGATGTAGTTCATAATTTATTCATCGCAAGTTTCAAGGATTCAACTTGCTTAACACATACTTGATATGCGAGTATGTCCGAGAGGGGGATTGTCATATCAAGCCTAGGCTTCCCGTAATACCGAGAGGAGAAGTCAGTGTCATTAGCATAAGATATCGTGTATTCCATATTTACTTAAATTAGTCTTTATAGATAAACTTGTACTTATTAAATTTATTGTTTAACAATCGCATATACTTACGCATAATCAAGTGTCCGTGAAAGATACGTCCACGTGTCAAATGAGAGTGGAACCATTTTTATAAAGAGGATAACAGTCCTTAATATAAATTCGTTGGGAGTTTAATATCCTTTTAAATTGGCTGAATTGACAGCATGTAATTGACAAAGTCCAACGGAAAATTCGGTTCCTTGCAAAACAATTCACGACAAATTAGGACAATACAAAGAGTTAAAGAGGACTATAAAAAGACCTAGAATGTACATTTACAATTGTCATCGCAAGCTTCCACTCTCTCGACCATTCAAGGGAGAGAGAATAATTAATCTCTCTCCCTCTCCCTTATCTCTCTCTCAACAATTCAAGCGATTTATCACACAAATGGGTTGCGGAAAATCAAAACTCGACGTTGCCACTGGAAACACCATTTCGCGGAAGAAATCAAGAGCTACAAAATCGATCGACAACGACAATATCAGCGTCAATCTTGAAAAAAGTGTAAACGATAATGTTCTTGACGATGGCGATGAGGTGAAGGACATAATCGAAACCAGAGTCTCTAACGATTTATCAGAAGATAAAAGTGAAGAGCTCGGAGAAGAGAAGGAGATGAATAATTTAATCGTTAAAGATCGTGAATTAATATCTGAAACCTCGTCAAATCACTCACGCTCGTCAAGAAAAGACGACGATGAAGTTGTCGAAGACTTACTTGATAATAACGAGGAGGAGAGATCTGAGTACGATTCTCCGCTTCACGAATTCGGTAGCGATGACACGTTGAGGAGTGAGAGTTTGAAAGCCGATGATCGGGCAAACACGAAAACGGGTTTGCAACCCTAATCAGTGTTTGTTTCACGACATAGGAAAGCTAGAGATGTCGTTTGTAAGGAAATTATATTAATTATTGGATCGAAATGAATTCATATTGACACTCTTTAATGTATGCATTTTCATTTTTATCTAATATATATGTTCATGTTCAAGCGATTCTCCATAGCCCCGTGAAACATCTGATTTAATTTGATCCATTTTTACTCGATCATGTTAATAGGATATATAACAATTTTAATTAATTAGTGTAAATTGCAAAACGATCATAACTGATGATAGAAAAAGCATAATTTACCTTATATATTATAATGAATGTCGAGTTTTTAACATAAATTTTAACATTCTCAAAAAGTTAATTAACTCCTGCATGAAAATATGGATAATTATTTCCATGTCACTTTTGTATGCTGCAAAAAATATTATTATATCATGATAAAAACTGGACTTAGATTCAATATATAGTTAGAATATATAAGATAAGGATAATGACATTTTATTGCACTTAACTATTCAAAAATGACAATTTCTTATCCTACTTAATTTTATTTATTTTTAGTACTCTAACTATTTTTTTTGGAGACAATCTACCCATAAAATACATAAAATACCTCTAATTGAACAATAAGTAAACTGGCTCAATTGGGTTCAAACCAGTTCAATCTGGTCTGATCAAGAAATTGAATCGATCAAGAGACTTTTAATTGCATATTAAATATAAATCAGAAATAAACCAAATTAAATTGATTCAGTTGTGAGTTTTTAAAGTAGGGGTAGTTTAAGTATTTTAGAGTAGGTTGTACCAAAAAAATAATTACGGTACTAAAAAAAGACAAAATTAGTTAAGGCAAGAAAATGTTATTTTCGAATAGTTAGGTGTTATAAAATGTCATCACCCCTAAATTATATATTTTTTGAGAAAAACCCATAAATTAATTAACAAGCTATAATAATAAAAAAGTTGATAAATTAAATATTTCCGGGGAAAAAGTTGAAATTAGAGGGTGTAGATGGCAGATCCACGTAACTTGTAAAGGCAATAGTGTAATTATGTATAAAAACGGGGACCAAATGTGAAAGTCTGGCAGCTAATTTCTTACTGCATCAATCAGCGCAGCTTACTCCATCCAAATCATTACTCTCTCTTTTACTTTCTTTTCTCGAGAAAAGAAAAGTTGGACTCTCAGATTCAATGCTATTTGGCCCTTCGACGCCCCAGAATTCCCCAGAAACATTCCAATTAGGGTTTCCAGATTCGGCATCGGAGCTCCTGAAATCGAGCAAAAATGTGGGTCACCAACTGAGATGAGTCAACGAGGAGGGAGGTTGGTGGATTTTCCGGGCGGAGATGGGTTGTGTGTTCGGTAAAGAAGATCCGGAAGAGCAGAGAAGAAGCTCCAAGGAGGAGAGGTCTCAGGTTCAGGTTCAGGTCCAGTCAGAGCAAGAGAGAGGGGACGGAAATGGAGTCGAGGATCGGAAGGAGCCGGAGGAGGAGGCGGCGGCGCGTGCGCGGCACCGGAGCGAGAGGCGGCGGAGGGAGAGGCCGAATCCGAGGCTGAGCAATCCTCCGAAGGGTCTCCACGGCGAGCAGGTGGCGGCTGGGTGGCCGTCGTGGCTCTCCGCGGTCGCCGGAGAGGCCATCAATGGGTGGACTCCGAGGCGGGCCGATACGTTTGAGAAGATTGATAAGGTGAGGTGTTACTGTTAGCTGAATATGTTTGTGACTGAGAATGTTATGTATTGGTGACTTGATCTTTGATTGTTGTGAAAAAATGAAGAAAAAAAACTGACCCAATTTAGTAAGATTGTGAGTTGCTTTTTGTTCAGGGTAGTTAAGTGAGAATTTTATTTATTCTGTTTTGTGTAAATGAAAAAAATAATAAATTTATGGTATTTGTTTTTGTTGTCTTTTAATTATGGAGTATTGTGGATTATGATGTTGATCTTTGTATATTTTGGTACGTCTGATTATCAGATTGGGCAAGGTACAATCTGTTGATGACTGAGAATGTTATTGGTTTGAGTTTCTGGTTGATGCCTTGATCTTTGATTGTTGTGAAAAAATTTGACCCAATTTAGTAAGATTTTGAGTTGCTTTTTGTTCGGGGTAGTTAAGTGGGAATTTTGTTTATTCTGTTGTCCAGAAATGAAAAAAAAAGAAATTTATGCTATTTTTATTTTGTTTTATCTTTTAATTACCGAGTATTATGGATTATGATGTTGATCATTGTATTTTTGTGTGTCTGATTATCAGATTGGGCAAGGTACATACAGCAATGTGTACAAAGCAAGAGATACATTGACGGGAAAAATTGTTGCTCTTAAGAAGGTTAGGTTTGACAATTTGGAGCCCGAGAGTGTCAAGTTTATGGCTAGGGAGATTTTGATATTACGCTTCTTGGATCATCCGAATGTTGTGAAATTGGAAGGTTTAGTAACATCGCGCATGTCGTGTAGTTTATACCTTGTATTTGAATATTTTGATCATGATTTGGCTGGACTTGCTGCGAGCCCAACAATCAAGTTTACAGAACCTCAGGTATTGTGATGTTTTTTTCTTTCTTTCATAGACTGTTTGTGTGTTTTCTCAAATAAATTATTCTATCAGTAATCTTCTTAGAGTAGGCCTGCTTTATTATCTTTAATGTCTGGAGCATGGCAGGTGAAATGTTATATGCACCAGCTGTTGTCGGGACTTGAACACTGTCATAACCGCAACGTGTTGCATCGTGATATTAAGGGGTCGAATCTTTTGATTGACAAAGGCGGAGTGCTAAAGATTGCTGATTTTGGGCTGGCATCCTTTTTTGATCCAAATCACAAGCAGCCCATGACAAGTCGGGTGGTGACCCTGTGGTATCGACCCCCAGAGCTTCTCCTTGGGGCCACTGATTATGGTGTCGGTATCGATCTCTGGAGTGCTGGTTGCATTCTTGCTGAGTTATTGGCGGGTAAACCAATCATGCCTGGTCGTACTGAGGTAACTTCACAATGAACAACATTACTCAAGTGAATTATTTGTTTGATGGTTCCATCACTTGTAGGCCCCTTATTGTTGTATGGCGGTGATTGTCTTATTGTTACTTTAGGCTGAAATATTGATTCCAATCAGATGTTATGTAAGCAATTTAATCCCTACACACACACACACGCTCATTTTTCCATCCAGTCCTTATAGTCACCTTCTCCATCGCACTTGTTCTCTACTATTCTAGGTGGCTTTCTCAGCTTCTCCTGGTACAACAGTTTGATTTTATAGTATGAAAATTTTGAAGCTTCCTCGAGGGTTTGATTGTCCTAATGAGGAATGTCTCTATTCTCAACCAAACAGCCCTTCCTTCCAACCAGCTAAGCTACCCCTTGATCAGAGCATTTGACCTACTGCCCACGAGTATTGTGCATAACTCATTCAAGTGCTCTACCGAATAATTACCATCCAAGAACATGTCTTCATTAAATTTAGTATTTGCTTCTAAATGTTGGGAATATTTATTGTAACTATTTTCTATGCATCTTCTGCTGTTGGTAATATTTTCTTTACACAACTGTAGGTTGAGCAACTTCACAAGATATTCAAACTATGTGGATCTCCTTCAGAAGAATATTGGAAAAAGTCAAAGTTGCCACACGCAACCATATTCAAGCCCCAGCAATCATATAAACGATGTATAGCAGCGACATTCAAAGACTTCCCTCCATCATCACTTCCACTAATTGAGACTCTTCTTGCAATTGACCCCGCGGAACGTCAAACTGCTACGGCTGCATTGAAGAGTGAAGTGAGTCAATTGCTTCCCTTTTTTTTGCCTGGCCTTATATCTTTTTCCTGCTTATTGTAAGTGCTGGCATGATAGAATTTGGATTGCTTTGAAGATAATCAGGACATGGGAATAAAATTTAGAATGCTACTTCCTTTTATTGTTGTGTTTCTATCAATTTTTGCACAAGGGTATATAATAGCATTAGCATGGATGGGAGTAAATAAGCACGGTTCCTAAGCAAAAACAAAAGAATAGGTGATTCCCACTCCAGATAAAAAAACACTATTTGATCTGAACTAGTGTAAATGAATGTGATCATTTATAGCAAAGATGGTTGTCTATACTTGGACAGTTATCGTGTGAATGAATGTATTTATTGTGAATTTGAACCTATTGGGTAAGCACACGGTCATGTCTATACATATGTTTTACTGTTTAAGTATAGTACCAGCTTCATAAATGATTTTCTCACTAGAGACTGGAAATAAGAAAGAGTTATAGAGTTGCCTCATCAAAACTATTTAGTTCCTTTAATTATCTTTATCTGTTTTGTTTCTGTCTTCTAATGTGTATTTGATTTACATATAAAACATGTTGATCATTAGCTCTAAAAGTCATATAGTCACCTCTGTTCTGACAACAACTATAATTTACATGCAAATTGTATAAAAACTAGAAGTCTTTATTCTTTTTTCTAATCTCACAAGGTATGTTGCTATTTATTTGTTTGGTCTTTGTTCAGTTCTTCACAACCAAGCCTTATGCTTGCGAGCCTTCTAGTCTTCCAAAGTATCCTCCCAGCAAGGAGATGGATGCTAAACTACGAGATGAAGAAGCTAGAAGGTAGATGGTTTCTTATGTACAAACTTAATTAGTTCTTTGTTTTGATAATTTAGCTTGAAGTTATGTTTCTACTTCCAGTATTGAATATTTTCAGATTCCGTTAGTTGGTTATACAGTAAGTGTATCTGTCCGTAATATATGTTACCCATCCTCTATTGTATACCCACTGAAAATGTAATTGTGTAGATTGAGAGCTGCTGGGAAAGCTAATGCTGATGGTGTGAAAAAGTCACGTCCACGTGATCGAGCTGTAAGGGCATACCCTGCCCCTGAAGCCAATGCTGAACTTCAAGCTAATCTTGATGTAAGCCAGATAAGCTGTTTCATTATTGTTCTGTTATTTTTCAATTTTGATTTTTTCTAGGCTTCTCAGCATACATGGCATGGAATCCCCTGTCTTGCAATATTTGCCATTTTTAAGTGTCGTTTATAATTTTCTTAAAATAGGAAGCATGTTCTGTAAGTAGCACCTGGGTATTTTCAGGAAACTAGTAACTTCAAGAAAGATAACATGCTGGGATGAACAATTTGTTTACATGTGCCAACCCATTTATGATGGTATGCTTAAAATTGAGGAATATATGTATCACTATTTTTCAGCTAGTGATTTAATATTTTTTATATGTATAAAAGTGATGAAGTTTGAGATTGGAAGATAGGAAACTAAGTGAGTTCAGATTTTAACATGCCTTGAGAATTGTAAGTTTCAATGATCGAACTGTAAAGACCATTATAATCTCAATTCTCACTAAAGCATTTTAAAAGTCTTATGCACACAAATAGTAAAAAAAAAATTATATTATTTTGTGGAATTAGTTCGGGTATTAAAATTACTAATTTTAAACTCTAACGCAAGAATGACTACCATGTGTGGCACTGGCACATGAGCTTCAATGTGCGATAATTTACATGTTAAATGTCTCCAATAAACATAAATTACTAAAAATGTTCTCTGATTCATGACATGTTAATTTATGCGACTTGTTTTTGCAATGGGAATATTCAACCCCACAGACTTCTAATCACCACACGAATAATTAAGCTGACTGGGTACTGTAAACATGTTCTGGATGTCATAGAGATTGTACCATGGCAAATTAATTGTTCGAGTAGCCTCGTTGTCAAACATATAGATCTTGCATAAGGACATTTAGTTTTTGTGGATAATACTAGGCATCATATGAACAAGGCGAAAGATATGTTTAAACTTATGTATCTATTGAAGCATAATTTAAATTTTGTAACCAATAGCATTGTAGTGTATCTGTAGAAAAGGTGTACTTGATAATTCGTAGCCTGTCAGTCTGCAGCCTGAGATCTTGGAGGTGATTGAGGTGATATTGGACTAGAGTTTATGATTTCATGCTTATGATTTTTTGGCTTTACGTAGAATCTTGTTTGTGTAATCAGACTGTAACAAACATTTTCTGAGTAGGTAATATTTATTTTGGTTGACAAATAATTTGATACTTATTTTGTAAAACAGAGGCGGCGCATGATAACACATGCAAATGCAAAGAGCAAGAGTGAAAAATTCCCACCTCCCCACCAAGACGGAGGACTGGGCTATCCTTTGGGTGTGTCTCAGCACATGGATCCAGCTTTTGACCCCCCTGACGTACCCTTCAGCTCCACGAGTTTCTTCCCGAAAGCGCCGATCCAGACTTGGTCCGGCCCATTGGTGGAGCCCCCTGCTGTCGGTGCCCCGAGGTATAAGAAACGTGTGAGGTGATACGAATTTGGGTCACATCTCAGAGAAATATACATGAATTGTGTTAAATTGAAAGGTGATTGTGGAAATAGCAAGAGCTTCTGATCCCAGAATTTTTTAGATCCAAAGACAGTGAGAAGAGGGAGGGCATTTTGTATTTCATTTTTGTTGTTCCTTGACTTATGTGGGTTTGTGTATTTATTTACTGTATCTTTTCTAAAGGAAATTAATAGAATTACTGAGCTTGAAAACTCTATTTGGGATACTGAAAATTCTATGAAGTGTGCTGGTGGTTCATTTATTAATGTGTTCATTATTGTGTAATTTAACAAGTTTCTACAAATGTTTATGATTCTCTAATATACACCAGTTTTATTTTACATACCTTTATAAAATTTTCACTAAACCGCTCATTTTTATTTCATTAGTGATTTTTTCACTTTAAACCTTATTTCTTATACATGACTAACAAAATTCTTTAGCTTATATCTTATACTTTCATCATAATACTCGAACAAGTATTGATTTTGTTATTGAAAGTTATAACAAAAACTTTTAACTGTATTATGTTACTACGATGTGAAAATTTGTAATGTGAAGTAACAAATACACAAAAAAAAACTTGGTTTGCTTATCGAATCAATTTGATATAATTTGACTAGTTTTTTAATTGAATTTTAAAATTCAATTAAGTTGATAAAATTTCACAATTTAATTAAGTCATAAAATCACTAATAATTGATCGACTAATCACTTGTATAACCTGATGAGAAGTGTGACATTAAAATTTGTGAGTTTGACACGTTAATGGACTCAAGTAAACCTAGCAAATTTACAAGTAATGTTGTGTTTGCTCCGTGTAGAATTACTATATCCGATACCACTTGTCGCGACGAGAACTTTCACTTTAAATATACGAGGCGTGACACTTAGATTCAGTCTTTACCCGGAATTTATTAGAAGCGCAACACTTTCAACAAATGTTTCATCTTACATCCAATCTTAAAGAAACTCTCAATGGTAATTTTGTCATTAATAGTATAATTTGCATGTAACCTATTTTTGAACTGCTATTTTTTTAATGGAGTTAACTTTTGTAGAAGTCAAACAAGAACTTTAGGTGCTCTCAATTATTTTTCTACCACAGTTATTGGTAATTACGTGTATAAAGTGCCAAAACAAATGACATTATAATGCTTTAATTTTCCACAATAATTGTACTAAAATTTTTATTCTTTTTTTTCTTCTTCATTTGCACAGCAAGAAAAAGAAAAGAAAACTAAAAAGTGGAATTAATAAAGAAGAGAGACCCAGCAACTCAAGCGCTGCTTAGAGCACATCCACACCTCTCTCTCTCTATTAACCTCCATTCGAACCCATTTTCTTCAACCCTATCTAGGGTCTTCGCTCTCGCTCTGGATCTCCTCAATCGAATCAGGTCTCTCTCTTTTTTCTCTATTTTATGTCTTCGTTTCACCGTCGATCGTATCTCCTTGATCCTGCCGCTTTTTATGATTTCGGGGGGTTTTTGTTGATTTTTTTGGGGATTTGTGAATCGCGATCTGGATGGTGGCGTTTTCTTGTTTCTGGTTCTAGGTTGGGGAGTATTTGGGGGTCTTAGGCTTTGTTTGGCTGTCGAGAAATCTGGATAAGATGTGTGATGTTGGTTGTGGAAGAATTTGGATTGTTCGTCGGATTTTGACTGGTACTGGGTTTTGTGGTGTTGGAGGTTTCTTTGGTGTACTGTGGGTTATGGAGTGTTTAGGGTTTATGTTTGTTTTCGTGTGATCTTGGTTGTTGAGGAATTTGGATTGTTTATCAGATTTTGACTGTTATTGAGTTTTGTGGTATTGGAGGTTTCTTTGGTGTATTGTGGGTTATGGAGTGTTTAGGGTTTATATTTGCTTTCATTTGATCTTGGCTGTTGAAGAATTTGGATTGTTAATCACATTTTGACTGTTATTGGGTTTTGTGGTATTGGAGGTTTCTTTGGTGGATTGTAGGTTATGAAGTATTTAGGGTTTATGTTTGCCTTCAGTTTGTATATTCTACAGTGCTCATGGCTGTATGCTGATTGGGGAGTTTGGTATCTTCTGATTTATTTTCTGGGTTGGAGAATTGAGGCTGGTTATTTTGCTTTAGTGCTGTGAACTAGGTGGTGACAAGATGACGATGAACGAGCGGAAGACGATTGACTTGGAACAAGGATGGGAGTTTATGCAGAAGGGGATCACAAAGTTGAAGAACATTCTTGAAGGACTGCCCGAGCCGCAGTTTAGCTCGGAGGACTACATGATGCTTTACACGTACCATTTTTTGCACTACTTTGTGTGTTGATAGTAGCAGGTGTTCCTATTATGCTCATTGTTTTTTCTTTGTTTCTTCAACAGCACTATATACAATATGTGTACTCAGAAGCCTCCCCATGATTACTCTCAGCAATTGTATGATAAATACCGGGAATCTTTCGAGGAGTACATTACTTCAACGGTAAATTGTGCTCTCTGTCAATTTTCAAATCAAGTTTACTTGTCTTTGTAGTTTGAGATCTAGAATGTGTTATTGTCATGGATACTGCTGACTAACTACAATAGAGAGATTTCGTTGTATCTATTTATATATCACCATTTCGAACTATTGGTTGGATCAGGCTAGATTTTAATGAGTTAGCTTGAAGAAAACAACGAAAAGGATTGTGAAGTTTAGACAACTTGATGTTCTGACTTCTCATTGTTTTCTTTTGGGGCAGTTTTCTGCAGCTTTTGAGAATGGGGGTCAAAGGCCTTGATCTTTGGCTTGTTTATTGTTTATTGATGGTTTTATCTGTTTTTTTGGACATCCTATATTGAAGAGTTTACATTGAAAGCCTTTTCTAAAATGGGGCATATGGATTTGAAGTTATTGTCAAAGTTACCTTGCATTCTGACATCTAACTAGTCTGATGAAGAGGTCATTTGGATGATTAAGTGTTGGATTATTGTTTTTCACCCTATTCCTAATGTTCTGTCCCTTAGTTTGGATGAGGGAGGAATGTCTTATACGAATCTTGAATGGAGTATGCTTCTTTTGTTCCATTGTTTTTGTTTTTCACAATTAAATGGTACTTATCCTTAGTTGCTCACTATAGTATATTGGTTTAGACTTGCCTCGTATTCGGGTCAGCAAAAGCATTATGGATTTTGATGGGTTTAGACTTCATATTGAAATTATTTGTTCTTTGTTTTAGGTATTGCCTTCTTTAAGAGAGAAGCATGACGAGTTTATGCTGAGAGAGCTTGTGAAAAGATGGACAAATCATAAAGTTATGGTTAGGTGGCTTTCTCGTTTCTTCCATTATCTCGATCGCTACTTTATTGCTCGGAGGTCACTTCCTCCCTTGAATGAAGTTGGCCTATGTTGCTTCCGTGATCTGGTATGTCATAAACCCTTATGGCTTTCTGAATTATTTTCTTTTTGGACAGGAAATTCATCATTGATAACTGATTGAATATTAAGCTGCATAATATGTTGCTAAATATGAACATTATTTGCTATTGTACAATTTTTAGTAATGATATGCAACTTATTGTTATATGACCAGTGTGGTTATCCTTATTTCAGGTCTACCAGGAGTTGAATGCAAAAGTAAGGGATGCTGTGATTTCTCTGGTATGCTCTCATATTTCCCTCAAACTCACATCATGTCCACTATTGCCATAACAGAGATAGATTAACAAAAGTCTTCATGAAATCAGATTGACCAAGAACGCGAAGGAGAGCAGATTGACCGAGCTTTATTGAAAAATGTCTTGGATATATTTGTTGAAATTGGAATGGGGCAGATGGACTACTATGAAAATGATTTTGAAGCAGCCTTGCTAAAGGATACAGCTGCATACTATTCTAGGAAAGCCTCAAACTGGATTCTAGATGATTCCTGTCCAGATTACATGTTGAAAGTAAGCTCTGTCTCTTTGTGCTATTCTGTTAAATCATCTTATTTCGCTATATGTTGATGCATCTTGTAAGAATTCAGGCGGAAGAATGTTTGAAACGAGAGAAGGATAGGGTTTCACATTATTTGCATTCCAGTAGCGAGCCAAAGTTGCTAGAGGTTAGTGTATGTTGTCTTGGTATAGTTTTCCATATGGTGGTGGTGGATTGTGACAACGGTACCTAATTGATTGGTACATTCACCTCTCTGTATTCTGGGTCTATTTTTACAAGCTATTCGTACTTTACAGAAAGTTCAACATGAGTTGTTGTCAGTCTATGCAAACCAACTGCTTGAAAAGGAGCACTCTGGATGTCATGCATTGCTCAGAGATGACAAGGTATTGTATGGTTATATGCTTGTTCTTCTGATATTTCCTTGCTGATAAATTGTATAAATTATGCATTGATAATTTGTCATGATGTTATGTTTTCTTAGGTGGAGGATTTATCAAGAATGTTCCGTCTCTTCTCAAAGATACCTCGAGGCCTAGATCCTGTATCTAGTATATTCAAACAAGTAAGCTGCCTTTACTTCACATATCATCTCTCTCCAGGCAGGAAAGTCTTATTGTGCTGCGTTAATATATTTTTGCTGTGCAGCATGTCACTGCAGAGGGTACAGCATTGGTCAAACAGGCTGAAGATGCAGCAAGCAACAAGAAGGTTTGCATATTTTATTATTGTTCATCTGTATGATTAGCTCATGCATGGAATCTTCTGAGTTTTTTCTTACTAATTTCTGCACAAGGTGTACTTTAGATATGGTATAATAGTTGTTGCTGATGACTTTCTGTTTTTCAACTAATGTATTGATTTAGCTGTAGTTTGATCCTTGAAATAACCTATAGTGGTTATTGTTAATGACTTTTATACACATAGTTTGGTTAATCGAAAATTGTTAAATGATAGTCTAAATAACATGTAGTAGTTACTGTTAAGGTATTTTATGGACTTTGTTTGATTTATTGGCTTATGAAAATGCGGAAAATGTTGATCTAATTAGGAGTTCTTTGAAGAGGTTATGATAATGTTTCAAGGGTGTCAAAAAATTCTCCTGGTATAAGGCATCTGAATCTGACTCACAGTAGTTGGCCTGCTCTTTTTTTAGGGAATTTGACAAGGAAATCAAATTATCCTATGGTAACTTCTTACGTGTATTTATGCAAGACTGTCTGCATTTTTTCTCCTTGTTTGGATATGGAGAAGACCAGCTTGTTTCGTAGAGAAGCTTGCTCTAAATGTTAACCTTTTAATTTTTCAAGTTATAGGTGTAGTGACATGAATCCTTGTACAGATGTGATAGGCTGCTATACAAACGTGTTGCTTGATAATCTAGACAAACTCCTATTTGAGAAACAGGCTAATGTCTCCTTTGTCACTCATAGCTGTTGTGCTCATAATCATGTTTGTTTTTGTAGTCGTGAATTGTGTTTGTCACACAAATATTTGACCTCAGCAGGGCTGAGGTTTATTCCTCCTTTGGTAATATGACAGTATCAACCTTCTGCTCTATGCATGCATCACAAGGCTACTCTCTTTTGCCTTGCAATTGGATTATTTATCCTAATTTCTAAAGAAGGCTCTAATGGAGAAAAGTATGTAATAGAAGTCTAACGAAATGGAAAAAAAAGCGGTGGCTAAGTGTCTGCTCTTTCTTAGTTTTTCCTAAAGTGATCTTCTCCAGTAGTTCTTTTAAATTTCCAAAAGTTTGAAGATCAAACGCTTCCTGGTTGCTCTTTGTATTGGTTTAAATTTGTACTTCCTTTGCCCCAAACGTATATCGTATTGTACTTTTATCGACAATCAATAATGGTGAAGTTAGTTTTGCCTTTCTTTCACATGTTTCCGACTTAGTGGTTATAACTTACAACTAATTCAAACAAGAGAAAATATACACTAATTTTGGAACAAAGGGAGTGTAAATGTTTTATCCCAATTTATGAAGAGACAATAACTTGTTATAATAGGGAGGGGGGTTAATATTGTTATGATGATACAGAGGTGCACTATGTAAGTGACTGCTTGTGTAATAACTGAAGATGAAGATGTTTCGGGTATATTTTGTTATTGTAGCCACTCAAGCTGTTGGGTTGGATTTTATTATCTGTAACATTATAATGACAATGTTGACTGGCTTTTACACTATGTTGCTGAATTTCTATGTTTTTTATGCAATTTTTAAAAACTACATTTGGATACTCATACCTATTAACTGACATGATTACTTCTTAAGTCATGTAAGTTCATTGTTTTTGCTGATTTGACTGTATTTATATTTTCAACAGGCTGAGAAAAAGGATGTCGTTGGATTACAGGAACAGGTATTTTTTGTATGATGTACTTAACATTTTTTTCTGTTGTTTGATTGGTAAAATCTTAAACTAACTGATATTGGTCTTCAGGTATTTGTTCGAAAAGTGATTGAGCTACATGACAAATATCTGGCATATGTAAATGAGTGTTTCCAGAACCACACTCTTTTTCACAAGGTTAGTATCATACAAGGACCCAACTTAGCTCTCGTTGTGTCATATTAATCTTGATACTCAACTCTGCTCTTTTATAGGCACTTAAAGAGGCTTTTGAGGTGTTCTGCAACAAGGGCGTTGCTGGAAGTTCAAGTGCTGAACTTCTTGCCACTTTCTGTGATAATATTCTCAAGAAAGGAGGGAGTGAAAAGCTAAGCGATGAAGCCATTGAAGAAACACTAGAAAAGGTCTGGTTTGCTATTTTTGCAACATTTTGTGATAGTTCTATAAATATTAGTTGTCTAAATAGTTCTTATTGATCCACAGGTAGTAAAGCTTCTTGCTTACATCAGCGACAAAGATCTGTTTGCTGAATTTTACAGGTAAATAGTTTTTAAAATGTAAACTGCTTTACATCATTATCGTTTTTTCTCAACAAATTTTTGTTGAATTTGTGGCAGAAAAAAGCTTGCTCGACGCCTTCTTTTCGACAAGAGTGCCAATGATGACCATGAGAGAAGTATATTGACAAAATTAAAGCAGCAATGTGGTGGTCAGTTCACCTCGAAGATGGAGGGAATGGTCAGTTGTGGAATGTGAACTTTTATGAAAATGGAAATGTCATGTACTTGAAACTTGATGGGTTTTTTTTTTTCTATTGTAGGTTACGGATTTGACATTGGCAAGAGAGAACCAAACTAATTTTGAGGAATATCTGAGCAGCAATTCCAATGTGAATCCAGGAATTGACTTGACAGTTACTGTTCTGACCACCGGCTTCTGGCCAAGTTACAAGTCCTTTGATCTCAATCTCCCTGCAGAAATGGTAGGCTCAGATCTCTTTCATTATGAAGCTCTGAAATTATTTGTTGAAGATGATTTGCCAACACAGTTTAAATTGCCAAAGCACCAACATCTCATCTTGCTGATCACTGCTATTTCAGGTTAAGTGTGTTGAAGTTTTCAGGGAGTTCTATCAAACCAAAACAAAGCATAGAAAACTTACATGGATATATTCATTGGGAACTTGCAACCTCAGTGGGAAATTTGACCCAAAGACGATGGAATTGATTGTGACCACATATCAGGTAATTTTCAAACACACACGGAGTATTAGCAGCTCATAGTCTCCCTAATACTATGAGATGTGTGTTGTTTGTAGGCTTCTGCTCTGCTGCTGTTCAATACATCAGACAGACTGAGTTATTCGGAGATTATGACTCAGTTAAACTTGACTGACGATGATGTTATCAGGCTACTTCATTCCTTGTCTTGTGCAAAGTATAAGATTCTTATTAAAGAGCCAAGCACAAAAACCATTTTGCCTACCGATCACTTTCAGTTCAACTCCAAGTTCACAGATAAAATGAGGAGGATCAAGGTACTGGATTCATCTCAAGTTGTGAGCTCAATTTGTTTTGATGATTTTTTATTACTGTTACACTATTGACGAATATGTTCATCATGCAGATTCCCTTGCCTCCTGTTGACGAGAAGAAGAAAGTAATTGAAGATGTTGACAAAGACAGGCGATACGCAATCGATGCTTCGATTGTGCGCATCATGAAGAGCAGGAAAGTTTTGGGACATCAGCAGCTGGTCATGGAGTGTGTTGAGCAACTAGGGCGGATGTTTAAGGTTTGTTACCTTTCACTATGGTCATTTAAATGCCATCCTAATATTTCATTTACCTCTTAAACTCATTGGAGCTTCCAAATGTGTTTGCATTGCAGCCTGATTTCAAAGCAATTAAAAAGAGGATTGAAGATTTGATCACTCGGGATTATTTGGAAAGAGACAAGGACAATCCCAATCTGTTCAGATACTTGGCTTGATGTTAGTGGTTGATCATCAGATGAATTGGGGACTAGTATCACATCTATCTCAAAGTAAAGAAAGTGGGACTGAGCATTTTGTGAAAGACGGTGCCCCATGTGGGTGACGATGCTTGTAAATTTTGCCTTAAGGGCCAACAACTCTATAAATTTGTGCGGTAAAGACATTGCATTGATTACATAAATTGGTCAGTAAGTATGTCTACGTATATCTTTTGACTTGGTAGATGCATGTTTATGAATGTTGATTCACTTTGTGCCTGTTGTTTCTGTAATGTTGTGGTTATTGTGAGGTTGCTTTGTCACAAAATTCAGTCGTGTAATGTTAAATTGTGGCAGTACAAGCAAGAGGCCCCTTGATTTTAGGTACATGGTTAAAGTTTCAGCGTACCATAGATGGGCTGCTCATTGAATCTAGAATCATAAAACCCAGAATTTTAATGATTTCTACCGTTTTAAGAAGCAATAAACATTGAACATGGTTCACTTGAGTTGTTTGAGAGACACTACCGTAAGTAAGGTTGTGACTTGTGAGTTTGAATGTTGTTATCGGGTGGAAGTCCTCTTGGATAGAATAGGAAAATTGTGTAATCATTCATAAAAAATAATATCGAACATAATTTATGATT
Source organism: Geranium brycei (assembly GCA_036897365.1). Taxonomy (NCBI): domain Eukaryota; kingdom Viridiplantae; phylum Streptophyta; class Magnoliopsida; order Geraniales; family Geraniaceae; genus Geranium; species Geranium brycei. Next base: position 7,566 of record JAYMTP010000964.1, on the reverse strand, counting down.
TATATTATCAGAATGCAGGACTGTGACTCTTGTTTATCTCTCCAATCACAACAAATAATCGTTATGCATGACTACTCACTCAACAAGCTAAGGTGTAAAAATAATCGAGAGGACTCAAAAAATTAAAACTAATCAGTTGTGTTTTAGGTTATAAAATTAGAACAATATAAAATCAATCTGGTTGAATACATATCTTTATTTTAAGTTATTGGTTTTTATTAACAAAAATAATTCAAATAATTAATGTATGATCTTTTTAAAAAAAAATTTCGAATCGGATTCGTATAATAGAGTGGTGAGAGAGAGAAGTGGGTGAGTTGGAGAGGAGGAGATGGTGAAGAAAGTTTCAGAAGCAGCAGCGACTCTGAGCGAAGAAGATCGCAAGGCTCTTCGTGGAAGCAAGTTCGCTCCTCTTCCTCCTCCTCCTTCTCACCAACACCAACCCCTACATTCCCTACCACCAAGGTTTCATTTTCTTCCAATTAGGGTTTTTCAACACTCGGTTTTGCTTCTCTTGCTGATTGTTAAATTTCCCCAGGTTGGCGCATCCAGGTGGACCCTTGAAGACCAACAAAGCTGCCGCTCTGGCCAAATTTCTGGAGCGAAAGTTGCAGGAACCTGATGGATTGGCTCACATCAATCCTCATCTTCTGGAGCGCGCCGTCACCAATGCCAAACAAACTGTCTCCACCAGTAATTTCTAAAAACTCGTTTTGGTTCATTGTTTTTGTACAAAACCATAACTTAGAATAGCTAATGCAATTAGTATTTACTTTTTAAAATGTTTCTAACAAACCACAAATTGGGTTTCAATTCCGCTGAGAGGGCCTTCTAGGGACTAATCGCGGAGTAATAGGTAAATAAATCGGATTAAAGGATTGATCAAAGAATTATAGAGGATTTTTACGACATTGCAATTATGGTCTTTGTACTGTCTGTTCCCAGGACCACAGCCAGGCTGACATAGCGACTCGAAACTCCTCTCTTTTTACCCCCTTTAGCTGTACATTTGTGAGTTTATCGAGTTCAGTGATGATGGGATTTTGATCATTTCTAGGTTGGCTCAGCGTTGCAAGGTGGGTCTATGGAAGGGCTCATTCGTTCCGTCTTGTTATTTAGTACAGACTGTTGCAGTCATTATTTGCGGGATAAGTACTCAAAGGTTCTGATTAGCTTAATATTTAGAATTCCAAGTCCAGTGCGATAGGCATTCTACTTGGTGCTTATGTAAATTGATGCAACTCTTTTCCGAATATTTTTTGTTAGGGTATATTCAGATTTTCTGACAAAACCCTAACCCTTGGTTCAAGTGATGCCTAATGACACACTGCCAGTATGATGTCAGTGGTCGTTTTTCATCTTCTCCGGTATTTTGTTTTAAGCTGGCAGAAATTAGACATAAACTCTACTTTTTGCTGTCTTAATCTTCATTTCTGAATTCTCTCGACCCCTAACCTAAAACTTGTCAAATATTGTTTTGTCAATGCAAAAATTTCATTCATATGCTCTATTCCTTAATTGCATGTCCATTGTTAGTCGTCGCCGCCTTTGTTTGTTCCTTTAGCTCTTTAGTTGTGTGACCAATGCCTTTAGCTCTTCAGTTATGTGACTAAGGTGCTTTCTCTTAACCCATTTTTAAGCTTTCTATTGGTTATGGTGATGTTTAAGATATGATCATTAATCTAAACTTGGATAGTTTGATCAAGTGGTGCTTGCATGGAACAACTACTTAACCTTTTTCTCCATTACCTGTCATCGATTACCAAATCATTGGCGATACTCTCATCTTTAAAATCCTTACGAACAACTTCTGTCTGCTTTTTTTTTATTGTCCTTGTGTTCTCTTAAACACTCTTAAGTCCATACTCTCCACCTTTTAGCCTGGTGCCTCAAAAGGCTTACGCTGCACATTACCAGATCATCGTAATCGGTGTTCTTGTATCTTCTAGTCTATCGGCACAACACCTACTTTGGTTCGAACAACCTTGTTTCAGACTTTGTTATTCCTTGTGCCCATACATTCAATGAATCATGCACATATTGGCCACTCACATTTTGTCCATTGTTTTTAACCGCAGCTCAACATTCCATCACATATAGTAATGTTGATCTAATAGCAGTCTTATATAATTTTATTCCAAATGTAGAGGAAAACTCTTATCGCATAGAACCTTTGATGTGTTTCTCCATTTCTACCACCCAACATTGCCATCTAATTCCCTGCCCCTGGTGCTTGTATGGAACCTAACCAAAATACATGCAATCTATAATTTCTCCATTGTTATGCTATGAAGGTTATACTGTGCTAGCATATAAAACATAGTTATTCTGATAAATAAAGAGAATAATTGAAGTTTTATTTTCACATTACAGAAACAACAACTATCATACGTCTCTTGTACTGTGTAACCTCGTTCTTAGACTGCATGTTTAATCTATTAATTATTAAAGCTTAATCCCAATTAACCTAAACCCTTAGTAGCACTCTAGGAAACAAAACATCGTAGTAAAATCAGTTTATATCCTAAAATAAAGTTATCTTCTGAAGAGATTCTCTCATGAGACAGCTTACTATGATAACCATCATGTCTAGTCAGCAATATCTCATCAGTTAAAATCAGAATCTTGGTTTTTTTATGAATTTCATGTTGTATCTGTAGTGTAGCAATAACTTGATATCAAGTTTGGGGGACAAAGGTGTTTTCAAATTTTTATTTCCTACTCACGGTCAAGTCACTACGGCCATATTTAGTTACATATTGTTCCTCAGGTATGGCATTTAAGAGCTCGTTGTGTTTCGCTGAAGTTTAAGTTTCAGTGGATGCATGTGCACCACTACTACTAATTGATGATTTACTCTTTAACATGCTAAGTAAGAGATCATATTGTTCTTACATGGGTTCTGGTTGATTGGTATCTTACTTTTGTACAACTCTTGTACATACGTTTTCTGCTTTCAGAGGGTCCTTTAACCATGTTTTGTGCTCTGGGGATTCATTCAAATTATTCAATTGCTATTGAACACTATCTTCTAATTTGTAGGATTCTGAAATATGCGTAAGGCTTTCTTAAACGTATATGAAAAAATAATTGGTCATAGATTTATTAAAATATATAACTGAAGTTTTGTATTTCCTCATTGATCAGTTTCACACCACCTGTTAAGTTCCTCTTTCCAATTTCTAAGAAAAGAATAAGGTTAACCGTGACATTTCCGTTGTCGTGCTGTATCACTAAAATCTGTTTCTGGTACTCGCTCAAATCAGGTGGTAGTACTTCAACGTCAGGAAGAATTATTCGGCATGTGTCTTCCTTTGATGATTCCGATGAAGAAGCTGAAGAAGAGAAAGGAAAGATGAAGGATGTTTGCACTAAGAAACAAAAAAAGAAGACGAAAAAGAAGAAGAAGAAGAAGAAGAAGAAGCAAAAGGTTATTTGCTTCTCACATATCATTTATGAGTTCTTGTGGGTTTAAATATTCACCTGAATATTACGTTCATTTGCTGTAGGTAATGGAAGGATGACCCCCAAATGTGCTACATTGAAGAAAGAAATCTAAGAAAATGAAGAAATTGTGAAACTGTTTATTCATTGAAGTTTAGCCTTTTTTTTTGCATGCAAGTAAGTGGGAGAGACTAGAGAGTATACACATTTGTTTCTTTGTTTTCTGCTAGTTCAGTTTGATTTTGGTTGTACCAACGAAACATGATAGTATTAAGCAACAATTGTATAGTTTATGCATTAGGTTATGAAACCTGTACTGTCTTCATCCAAAAAATAAGTCCTATTTTTATTTTATGTAGTTGATGATGGTGATTTTAATATCGATTTGATTGTCACAGTTTCCAAGGTAACAATATTATGTAAAAGTCAATGTTCTAACTATCTCTAATTTGTTTGATTAATTTTCCATCAGTCTCTAATTAATCTTTTATAATTTTTGATTAATCTTTGATTAGTTTTCAAAAAGTCCTCTTCGCCTGACTACTGCCTAGCGGAGCTGTGCATGGTTCGGTTTCGATTAATTCGGTTTTAAGAAAATAAAAAACCTCAAAACCGACGTAATTTGGTTCGGTTTGGTTTTAAACATGTCAGTGTTCAGTTTGGTTCGGCTTCCTATGTACCAAATTCATGAAATTCTATTATCTTATAACATTTTGATTTGTTACATGATTTATCAATTTTTTGTTGGATTTTATTTGAACTGTTTTTTATGAAATGATTACTTAAAATGAGTTATGTGTCCAAATCAATCGATTTTCAGTTTGATTCAATTTTTTGTTGGTTTCTATTTTATAAACCGAACCGATGGGAGTTCGGCTCGAATCTAGGCGGTTCTATCCTGTTAAGTTTTTCAGGTCAGGTCAGTTATTTTTGGGCAGCCGTAGCGCCTAACTTCGATTGTGAAAGATAAATACAATAAAACTAACTGTAAGTTGAATGATAAACAAGACTCATTCAAACATTTACATACAGATGAGTAATACATGTGTTAAAAGTGCAGAAATTAGAGGCAATAACTACCTTGAAAGTAGATAAATTATGAGAGACACTGCATGAACATCAACCAACAAAAGAGCAAGGATCAAGTGTCACTTCAATTGAAAATTGAATGCAATTCTCACATTTGCATCACAAAACTAACATAGATTTAGCTCAGTCAGAACAGATTTGTGACTAGGCATCAAGAACCGAAACTACAACCCTCCAAGATAAATTTTGTCCCAACATGCTATAGTATAATATTACTTGGGCCCTTACGAGAATGAAACTTGTTTAGTTTTCAGTTTCCTTCTCCGAGTCTATATTTGGTGTAGCCTGTGCTTCCTCTTCCTGTCCGTCAGCCTTAGAATCACGGTTTTCTTTGGCATCCCCTGAGATATCTTTCAGCTGCATATGCATAAAGTAATCAATCTATGTGTTTATATCAAACAGAGTACAAATAAGACTGTCAGGTGGAATCGATTGATAGCACCAATTTGTCCGGCTAGGAGGAACTTACTCCCCCACATTGCCCTTTTTAAGAACAAAATTACCCAATCTTTAGCCAGTTTAGACCTGATTGAACTAGCAAGTCGTTTCAAATCAATGTTTGCCATTAATTCTCAATAGATATATATAAATAATAATGAAAGCATGTACAGCCCATGGGAAGCCCGGAAAACTTTCTTGATTTAAGAACAATTGTTACTCACCCCTAAGGTTCTCAGGCTAGCAGTAACATCCTCCTGTTGCTGATGAAGAGTGGTCCTAAGTTCTTGAAATTCCTGATTTCAGATCCGATAATAATGATGAATACAAAATATACAAATCAAACTGATGAGGATACAAATAGAGTGTCACTTACTAGTTTGAGCTGCTCTACTTCAACATTCAGTGACTTCTTGAGGTCAGACAGATCCTGTGTGAAGCAAAAGAAGAACATTAACAACTTGAATAAAGTGCGATAAATTTAAAAGACCGGTAATCTTTACACAACCAGGGAAAATACTTGAGAAACTTTTTCCATTGACAAGGTTTTCCTGCCAAATCAAAGGCTAGAAAATTCGAAGAAATCTTGAGGGGATAGTTAATTTAAGACTAAAGAGCTTTTTTCACGACACCAATTCAACTGCGTCTTCATTTGGTAAACATTAATGGCCCGGTTTTTGGTAAAGTTGCACATTATACTCAGGTACAGAGATTTCAGCATGATAACTTAAACACAAAAGGAAAAAAATAACAATGCAAATGCAAACCCACGAACTCAACCGAGGAATAGAGGGATGTTAACCATCAATGCAATTATTCCACGAGAACAAAAAAAGAATGCCAAAACTTATGATGATTAGCACATAATTGGGAAAATAATGTCTTAATACAAATAATACTCCCTCTTTTTGAAATAAGTGTGTACTTTTCTATTTCCAGAAAATTTGAGGATAACCTATTTGGTAATGGTTATCCCTCGTGCGCCTTTAAAAACTAACCGGAATTAACTTATTCTCATCCACAACTAATTTACCAAAAAGGAGAGCGGACACTCATGTTGGAATTTTTTTATAAAGAAAGTGGACACATTTTCGAACGAATGGAGTATGATTAAAATAACGAAATCAACACTCACATTCTGGTAGGCCTTCACTTGAGTGTCTAACTTGGATCTCCAACTTTGCAAATCCTGATGAAATAAGATACAAGGAGCAGTTAAATTTCCAATTAAAAATTCATTACTTGGTAAAAAAAACTGTAAACTGTATTTGTAGGGGATATTTATATTTTGAACTAGTATCATTTCGACTCACCTGTTTCAAACCTTGAATTCGACTAAGCAACTCTGTCCTGGATTCACTCAACTCCTAATAAAAAATGAAAAAAAGTTAGTTAACCACAAGATCTAGCAAGAAGCCCATCACTAATTGGGTAAATTTAATTCCCGAGAACACCATCATCACTTTAGGAGGACAAGCTAACATTGCGGTTATTTGGGACCTAGCATACTCATTCAGTAGCTGAGAGATTAGACTCTATTCCATCAAAAATAAACATTTTAACTAATGACTCTCCCTCCATTACAAAAATGAATATCTGAATTTACACTTTCCCCAACTTGCAAACACTATTGTGATAAGTCTCTAGTGCACTCTCATTCGGATAGGAAAAAGTCACGCTCATCTGATGGGTATATGATTTTGGACTTGTAAGACATGAATGAAACATACAAATAAAAAACAGTTAAATCAGAGCTTCAGAATTTAAAAACTATGAACCCAGAGTTGCTAAGAATTTGGAAGAGAAATTGTAAAATGTGAGCATAAAAAGTGGGAATCAACATACTGCGATCTTTGAGCCAATTGGTGTCATATTCTCCTTTCTCTGCAAGGAAATAAAAAACCCATCATCAAAAAAACATTGAAAATATAAACTTGTGAACTAACAGATCTATGAAGAGAGAGTACCGATGAAGAAAGGGGAGGAGTGGTTGAGGCAGGAACTGGGACAGGACTGGTGGAATCGGAGCTCGCCATTGATCTATGCAGTTACAGTCGCAGCGTTGCTGGAGATCAAAATCGAATCTCTGATTCAAAGAAAATGGAAAGAGACTGAGAAACAGGAACGAGAGAGGAATTTGAAATTTCAATTTTGAAATAGGGTTTGGTTTGTTTCTACAGAGAAGATAAGGTTTTGGGCGGGCAATAATTGGCAATATAGATCTGAATTCTTTACTCACATCTAAATGGTCCCACGTGAGACTAAACAAACCGAGTCTCGAACGAGTTACTCAAGCTTGATTTGTTATTGAGTCAAATTTAAACTCGAACTTAACTTCTTTTTTTTTAAGTTCAAAATACTCGTTTCACTATCTAATTTAATATTTAATTAATTATATAAATTTTGTATTGCATAAACTTGTTCGAACCGAATATTTATTCACGAACCGAGCTGAACCCTCACAAATTAAATCGAGTCGAGGCAAATTGGGACTCCCACCCCAAACTCCCCCTCCCAAGCGATTATAATATCATGTATCAATCCAAATTATATGGAGCATGATTTGATTACTTTGGGTTGGTAAAATGTTAGATC
>JAYMTP010000963.1:0-27496 GCA_036897365.1 Geranium brycei | reverse complement strand
ATCGTCATCTTATTTCCTTCGGGGTTGTATTTCCCGTTTTATATTTGCTTGTAAAACACTCCATAGAGGTGTATATATTTGCAACTCTATTTTCTAATACAATAAGAAAAATTGATCCTCATCTATTTGACAGAGAACCACAATCGAACCAAAATTAAGTAATTTTCTTAAATTCAGAACCAGAACCGAACTATTACGCACAATTTCAGTTTTTCAATTTCAAGTCTAACTTGATCTTCAGTTCGAGACCGATTCCGAGCCTAGACCAATGAAAATTTAAAATACATAAAAAACACCTCTTGTATCATTATATATCGATATAGTTTTATCAGTCAATTAACGATTAACGATTATGAGTTTTGAAAACCATAATCAAACCAAAAATAAATAATTTGTACCAAAGTTTAGGGCAAAAACTGAACTATTAAGCACAATTTTAATTCTTCCATGTTGAACCTGGCTTCATTTTCAATTCGGGACCAATTCAGACTAAAGTGACCAATGAGAATTTAAAATAAATGAAAAAGGAAATAGATGGTACTCTTAATCGTGATTTTTGGACGCAACAACAATTATATCCAAATGGTTACCTACTTGAGATAGTTCGAGAGAGACCCAACACAGAGCTCAGCGAATTCTAGGTCTTGGTGGTTTCTCCAATCTGTTGAATCTCTCTAGGGTTCGATTCGATTGCCATCGCCATCATCGCAATCGCAATCTCAGCCTCCATCTTCCTCCTGGAGGCTCGTTCGATTTCTGCACCGGAACTGGAAATTTGGAGCGAGGAGCTGTGGAAGAGCAAACCTGGGGAGTGAGAGCTCTCGATTGAGGCAGTGGTTGTTGTGTTTGTGTTGCGCGGACTGGCTGGGCTGTCGGTGGTGGAGCTCCGCCATGGATTCTATGGACATCGATTCTCCTCCGGACGCCGGTGCTCCTCTCAGGCCTCGCGATCGAATCGTTCGGGTTTGTCTCTGATCTCTATATGTTGATCTTTTGTGTTGTGGATTGTGTTTTGATTTCTTTTGTTGTGGTCGATTAGTTGCTGAATTGGGATTTTTTGTTTTTGAGAATTGTGGATGCAAATTTAGGGGAAGAGGTGAATTGTGGGTTTTGTTTTGGGAGTTTAGTTAGGAGCTGTTGAGAAATGGGTTTGGTTGATTAGTGTGGTGTTGCTTGGATCGAGTTTGCATTTTTGTAATTTGACTGAGAATTGCTTTGCTTTGTTCAGTTCTTGGAAGTGCAGGCTGATAATTTGTTGGGTTTTTATATGATCTTTGTGATTATAATCTATTTTGATACCATTTGCCAGAGACTTGCTCAACATGGAGTTCCGGCAGGGCTGCTGGAGAGGAATCAGGCTGGTTTAGTTGATTTTGTCAAGGGCAATAAGCTACTGATTCCAGAGTTGGTATCTGCTATGTTACCCACCGACGAAGAGGTGGCCGAGGCTCTCCAGCAAGCTAAGGCTGCAGGGTCTAAAAAGACCTCGGTAGGGATGAAAGGTCGGTTTCGTGAGAGTATGGTTTGGCTACGGTGGTTGATGTTCGAGAGTGAACCAGCGGCTGCCCTCAAGTTCCTGTCTGAAATGAGTGTTGGTCAGCGCGGTGTGTGTGCTGCCGTGTGGGGGAACAATGATATTGCATATCGTTGCCGGACATGCGAGTATGACCCAACATGTGCTATCTGTGTACCTTGCTTCCAGCACGGGAACCACGAGGGCCACGATTATTCTGTCATATATACAGGTGGTGGTTGCTGTGATTGTGGGGATGTGACGGCATGGAAACGTGAGGGCTTCTGCTCAAAGCATAAAGGTGCCGAGCAGATACAGCCCCTTCCAGATGACCTCGCACATTCTGTGGGGCCTGTCCTTGATGCACTTTTTATTTGTTGGAAAAACAAGCTACTATGTGCGGAAACAGGTGATCGTGCTGTACAGGTTAAGAAATTTGCAAATGAGTTAACTTTTGTGACCGTTGAGATGCTTTTAGAATTTTGCAAGTACAGTGAGAGTTTGCTTAGTTTCGTTTCTAGGAGGATTTCCTCTTCAGTGGGTTTATTGGAGATTCTGGTGAAGGCGGAAAGATACTTGAGTGAGACTGTTGTGAAAAAGCTCCATGAGTTGCTTCTGAAATTGCTGGGAGAACCTGTTTTTAAATATGAGTTTGCGAAAGTGTTTTTAGATTATTACCCAGTTGTAGTAAATGAAGTCATCAAAGAGAATAATGACCGTGCCTTCAACAAGTATCAACTACTCCCTACATTTTCTGTCCAAATCTTCACGGTGCCAACTCTTACTCCACGTCTGGTTAAGGAAATAAATCTGCTGACAACATTGTTGGGATGTTTGAGAGACATTTTTATTTCATGTGCGGGAGAAGATGGCCGTTTACAGGTATGTGTTGAGTTTCTCTCTCATTCTGCAAGTGATCACATGTATAGCTTGGGTGTGGCACTTCAACTGCTATGGAATAGTTTGGAATCTGTACTGAATTTTGTCTGAAACAGTTACATGATACGTGGCAAAGTATCTGTAAGTTGAGTTCGTTGGTTTGTTCAGTGTTAATAGACGCACTTATTCTTTTTTTACTAATTGAATTAGAAAACATGAATTTCCTATATATGTACCCTCCAAATACTGTATATTCTTTATATTTTTGTAAATACAGATTTGATAAAATCCCATCATTATAGACATATCCTGGATCACTTGTGACTTTGCATTTCTTCCACTTCATTTAATGTAGATCATAAATAAGACCAAACTAACTTCAAGGCTCATTATTAAGTACAACTTCTCACATAGGTAGACTTGTAATTCAGTGTCTTAAGAATAGAGGGCGTTGATCTGATTTCACTCCAATAAATTTTTCATGTTTCACACACGCATACACATATCTATAAGAATTATTGTGTTTATACACATTTAAGCGCATATCTCTTGCAAAAATATGTTCAATGAACCTTTTAGATGACTAGAACATTAGTGGAGATCAATGTGAATCATTGGTTTGAAAACTGTCTTATTCACACTTTTGATTGAATTGCAGCTGGTTTTGCATGAACATAGCTCTCTTTCTGAGCTGTAATATGTTTTGCACTTGCTTTTCTTCTCTTAATTTCCTTCTGATTTAGGGAAAGCTATTGATGACCATCTCTTTGCAGGTTACTAAGTGGGGAAATCTGTATGAACTCACTATACGTGTCGTTGAAGATATTCGATTTGTTATGAGCCATGCTGAAGTTCCCAAATATGTAACTCAGGAACAACGAGATATATTGAAAACTTGGATTAAACTTGTGGGTTTTGTGCAAGGAATTAATCCTCAAAAGAGAGAAACAGGCATACATATAGAAGAAGAAAATGATAATATGCACATTCCTTTTGGCTTGTGTCATTGTATTTCCAGCATCCATGTTCTCATGGTAAATGGAGCATTTTCTGTTGCACTTGAAGATATGGATATGGATGACATTGATGGCCCGAGACATGCAAAAGTTGGTCGTTTGTCCGAAGAAAGCTCAGCAGGTAGTCCTGCAGGGAGGAGTGGTGCTACTGCATATACACCAATGTCTGTTGAAGTTAAATCAGAGCCCACTTGTCCCCTCCTAATTCCACCATCTGTATCATTCTTAACCTATGAGTGCCTGAGGGCAATAGAGAATTCATTGGGAGTAGACAATACTTCTGGGGTTGATCTCAATACCTTATCCCCAAACGGTAGCAGCATCTCTAGTAGCAATTTTCTAGCATTGCGAAGAACCTTATCTAAAATTAGGAAAGGCAGATCCATCTTCAGTAGGCTTACCAGTTCAAGTGAAGATCATGGTAGGCAAGGTGTTTCATCTGCAAATAGTGGTTTGCATATGAATATTGATTCAGAGAGTGGCTTACTTATAGGGCGAGATAGTAGGCCAATGGATACTGGTGAAAATGATTCAGTTAATGTCCAGAGCTCTATAGGTGTTGATGATTGTGTTATGGAGGCAGAATGTGCCGTAGACTTAGATGCCTTGCGTGTGCTAAGTTTGGCTAATTGGCCAGACATATATTATGATGTTAGCTCACAAGAAATATCTATTCACATCCCATTGCATCGACTACTTGCATTGCTATTACAGAAGGCGTTAGGAAGATGTTACGGAGAATCTGGAATGCCCAATATGACCAGTGCCAAATATTCGGATTTCTTTGGATACATTCTGGGAGGTTGCCACCCATATGGGTTTTCTGCCTTTGTTATGGAGCATCCTTTGCGTACGAGGGTATTCTGTGCTCAAGTTCATGCAGGAATGTGGCGGAAGAATGGGGATACTGCTCTATTGTCTTGTGAATGTTACCGTACAGTTCGTTGGTAAGTAAATTATGGCATATCTATTTCAGATAATGTGTGTTATTACAGTTTCTCTTGCATGTCATTTCCTTGAGTAGTGGTGGTTGTTGCCCAAGCTTATTCTTAATGGGTTTGAACTTCAGGTCGGGACTGGATCTAGAGCTTGATCTTTTTCTGCTTCAGTGCTGTGCTTCATTAGCTCCTGCCGATGATTATGTCAGCAGAATATTGGAACGCTTTGGGTTATCAAGCTACCTTTTATTAAATCCTGAAAGGTCCAATGAGTACGTATTCTTCTCCTCAACCTTTATTATACATAGAATATAAAAAGCATGCACTTAGACGTAATATGTTTAAATTGAATCCATGTTCTTTTCTGGGATAATATGTATCAGTCTGAGGGCAAAGAACATGTCTAGGTGCTTATTTGTTGCTTTGAACATATGCCACAGTACATAGTAGGACTCATATAGAGTTCTTATTTCAAGTTTTGGTGCTCAAATGCCCGCAGAGCCCATGTTTACTTCTCCTGAACTATTCTGCCATTTGTTTTTTTATTTGGTTTTATGTGGATTGTTCAGGTGTCTACGACAGAGTTGCATTCTATATATATATATTCGTTCGATTTTTTTGGTACAAGGAAAGAGCATAGTAAATATAAAAGTAGATGTCTAGCTATAAAGGTGAGACTGAACTGGCCTGGTGTTGCCCAATTAGTTGCCCATATGTGAACTCTTTGATAATTTTATACATCTGTGTATGCTTGTGCGTGTCAGATTCATGTTCTTGTGATTCACTGTGAGTGTATTCCAAAATGATTGAAATGAACGGTATAGAAATAGATGCCTAAATATAATGATGGGATTGAACATGCATAGTATTGCCCAATCAGTTGGCCTTTTGTGAACCTTGGATAATTTGTATATTTGTGCATGCTCTTGTATGTTAGATTTTTGTTCTTATGATTGATTGTAAGTCTAGTCCTCGTTGATCGTAATGGATGGTATTTATGGTTTCTTAAGGAAGTCTTGGATATTAGATTTATGTTCTTATGATTGATTATGAGTGTATGTATTCCTCACTGATTGTAATGGATGATATTTATGGTTTCTTAAAGAATTCTTTTTTCGTTTTCATTTTTTCAGGTATGAATCAGTTTTGGTCCAAGAGATGCTCACGCTTCTTATACAAATAGTCAAAGAAAGGCGATTCTGTGGACTTAGTACTGCTGAAAGTGTGAAAAGGGAATTGATTCATAAGTTAGTTGTAGGAGATGCAACTCATAGTCAGTTGGTCAAATCTCTTCCCCGCGATCTTTCTAAATTTGATCAGCTCCAGAACATTTTGGACACCATCGCCCAGTACTCCAACCCATCTGGCATTAATCAGGTTTTTACTGTGGCTTTGATCTTCTGTTCGTGCTCGTGTTAGCCATCCTGATTTTTCTGTATTTCAGGGGAAGTATTCACTGCGATGGGCATATTGGAAAGAGCTGGATTTATATCATCCTCGTTGGAGTCTAAGGGATTTGCAAGTGGCAGAAGAAAGATACCAACGTTTTTGTAGTGTTTCTGCATTTACCGCTCAGCTGCCAAAGTGGACGTCCATTTATCCACCTCTTAAGGGGATAGCTGGAGTAGCTACTTGTAGAATGCTCCTTCAAATTGTCCGCTCAGTTCTATTTTATGCTGTCTTCACAGATAAGCTGACTGAGTCTCGTGCTCCAGATGGTGTTCTTTTATCTGCGTTGCACTTGCTTTCACTAGCATTAGATATCTCCTTTCAGTCAAAGGAATCTGGTGATCAGTCATGTGGCACTAGCGATCCCATTCCAGTGATAGCTTTTGCTGTTGAGGAAATTGACGAGGCGTTACTAAATGGTGCTGGCACGCAGAGCTTGTTGTCGCTTCTCGTTGCACTTATGAGGATGCATAGAAAAGAGAATATGGACACCATTTTGGAAGTTGGTAATTGCAACCTTTCTTCATTGATTGAAAGTTTGTTGAAGAAGTATGCTGAGTTAGATTCTGAGTGCATGAATAAACTGCAACAACTTGCGCCTGAAGTGATCAATCAGTTGCCACAAAGCAACGCGAATCTATTGGCTTCAGCTTCTGATAGCGAGAAACGCAAAGCAAAAGCTCGAGAGAGACAGGCAGCTATATTGGTGAGATATCATGCTTACCATTTTTATGGGATGGACGGTGTACACATGGTTTATACAAGAACCCCCCCAAAATGCATTAAAAACACTGCACTATGCTGGTTGTGTGCATTTCTTTATAGTATTCTATGAGCTTACAGAAGGTTCTTTTTAATTTGCAATGGGTATTCTTACAGTGGTGGATATGATCATATCTTCTATGAATATTCTGATGCTAGTTTCTTCACCTCTATACGGGGTTGCTCCAAGTTGAATTGCTCCCTGTGTTGAATCTATAATTATTTGCTCACTTGTCACTATTTTATTTTTGCAGGAAAAAATGAGAGCCGAACAGTCAAAGTTCATGGCGAGCATTGATACGACTGAGGATGACTGTTCAAACTTCGAACAAGAAATATCTGACCAAGATGCTGGACATAAAGCAGAAGAACCTGCCCAAGATGTTTGCTCTCTTTGCCATGATTCGAATTCCCAACATCCTGTATCTTTCCTGGTTCTTCTACAGGTAAGTATCTGCTTTTGTATGCTAACTGTTGAGTTGCTTGAAATAATTATTCCTGTATTGTTGACTGATTATGCCGAACTTCCTTTGTGCTTGGAACAAGAAATCTAGGCTTTTGAGTTTCGTGGACAGAGCTCCCCCATCGTGGAAGCAAGCTCGCCTGTCAGATAAGGAACCTGTCTCTGTTGTGGAAAACAAGTCAACTGATCAATCTGAAACAAGTTCTTCAGAGGAAAGTTCATCCTGTCAGTTAGTGCAGTTGGTTCAGGGTGCAGTCAATGAGTTTTCAGTTAATGGACAACATGCTGAGATGGATGATTTTCTAGAATTTATCAAAGCTCGTTTTCCTTCAGTGAGAAATATTCAAGTGCCAAGCAAATCCAATGAGAGAAAGGAGAGGAATGCGCATGCCTTTGAGAAATTAGAAGAAGATATGTATCTCTCTATTCGTAGAGATGTGCACGATCATCACCCGCATCCAGATTTTATGAATGACGAAAGCAACGTCTCTGCTGCTGATGGGAGTCCGGATATAAGAAAAGATGTAGAATCTATTTTACTTGGAAAATATATAGCCGCTCTTTCAAAAGAATCGGCAGAAATTTCTTCCACTTCTGAAAATCCTCCCAATGATAGGATACAATTGACATCTAATACACAACATCTGGCATATGATGGTCTCGGCCCTGCAAGTTGTGATGGAATATTTGTGTCTTCCTGTGGACATGCTGTGCACCAAGGATGTCTTGATCGCTATTTGGAATCGGTGAAGGAAAGGTAATTGTTCTTTTGGCAAGTTACATTCTGACCTGTTTTTGGTTCTATCTCTTCCCTTGCTGTGTGTGAGTGCATGCTCGAGATGTAGATATGTGGTAACTAGAATGTAACCAGAGGTATATGCAAGGTCATTCCAGATTTGCAGCCTTTTCATCAGAAAAGGACCAGTGTTGAGACAAATCTCTTTCATTATCTGTCAAGTGAAAATATTTTATTTGTATACTAGTATTCGTTAGCATGTTCAGGTGTAATCCCTAGAACCAGGTTCATTATTTTACAGTGAAATAATTGCTTGAGTTTTGGGTTTGCGTCTAAGTTTTGGATTGTTTTTCAAACAGATCCGTGAGAAGAATTGTTTTTGAAGGCGGCCATATTGTGGATCCTGATCAGGTGGATGTTTCTGTAGCCTCTTATTTCTTTTATGCTCTCAAGTAATGAATATTCTCCATTTCCACTCTTTTTACACTCATCTCACGCTTATAAATTTGATTTTTCAGGGGGAATTCCTCTGCCCTGTATGTCGTCGACTTGCAAATTCTGTATTACCCGCATTACCAGGAGATGCTCAGAAAATCTGGAAGCAACCTATGATAACCAGTTCATCATGTATTGGAGGCCCATTAGTATCAGATGGAAATACTATTCCACTTCGTCTTCAGCAAGCTTTATGTCTCCTACAAGCTGCTGCTCATGAGGTTGGGAAGGATGAAATTCTTAAAGCCTTGCCCTTAAAGAGAAATAGTAGAATCAGACCAAATCTTGACTCAGTGGCACGTGTGCTCTCAAAGATGTATCTCTCTGGGAAATTGGATAGATTTTCAAAATCTGGCAGGCTGAGTCATACAATGACTACAATGTGGGACACTCTCAAATACTCCATTGCATCAGCAGAAATAGCCGCGCGTTCTGGAAGGACATATATGACTACAACTTATGGTCTCGATTCCTTATTCAGAGAGTTTGAGTCTTCAAGTGGATTTATTTTATCCTTGTTGCTAAGAATTGTACAAAGCATGAGAAGTAAAAGTACTCTTCTCGTGCTTCAAAGATTTAGAGGTACACTACTCTTTGCAGACTCTATCTGCTCTGGGGTGTCTGTAGACCATCCCAGCGACATATCCCAAAGAGGAGGTATGTAACTTTCAATTGTATATAAGATACCAGACAGAATAGCTCAATTGGGTAGCTAGTTTATCAGTCATTTATACTATACTTATTTTCTGGTTATTGATGCTTTCACAGGTAATATGTGGGGTATCTTGAAACATGTTGAGAATGAAGCTTCATATGCTGAAATTCAATTTTGGAATCGAGCTTCTGATCCTATCCTTTCTCGTGACCCGTTTTCATCATTGATGTGGTCTCTCTTTTGTCTTCCTTTCCCATTCTTATCATGCGAGGAGTCATTCCTGTCTCTGGTCCACATATTCTACCTTGTTTGTGTAGCACAGGTTTGTTATGCCGCAATCTATTATGTTTATTTTGAATAGTAAGATTTCATGTCAGGTCGGTTTTCTGATTTTGATTATGATACAATGCAGGGCATAGTTACATATTGTGGGAAATATCAAAATAAAATAAGTGGATTAGGTCTTGATGACTGCTTGATTACAGACATTTTCAGAGCTGTGGGAGAATCAAAATGTGCTCAGCAGTACTTTGTTTCCAATTATATTGACCCTTCACTTAACATTGAGGATATAATTCGTAGCTTGAGTTTATCTTATCTACGGAGATGTGCATTACTTTGGAAACTACTGAACTCTCCCGCCCCAAAACCATTCTGTGAAGGGATTCACGCATTGGATGGATCATCTCATGTTAATTCTGACATTATCAATAGCACCCTGGAGCTTGCTGAAATTCAGAAACTGCAGGACATGTTTAAGATTCCATCAATTGATATTGTTCTTAGGGATAGGACGGCACGTTCTTTAGTTTCAAAATGGTTCTCTCACTTCTGCAATGATTTCGAGTCTCGTAAATTTCAAGGTCTCGTGCACTCCACACCTGCAGTTCCATTCAAGTTGATGCATTTGCCCCATGTCTATCAGGATCTCTTGCAAAGGTTTGTTTTACTCTTGCCTCTGGAGATTTAGAATGCCATTTTTTCTTCTTTTCCTTTCGTGTGTATAACTCGATGTAGTTGATAAAAAATTGTCTGCACTTATCAGGTACATAAAACAGCATTGTTTGGACTGCAAATCTCCTCTAGAAGAACCTGCTCTATGCTTATTATGTGGCAGACTATGCGCGCCAAGGTGGAAGTCATGCTGCAGGTTCATTTTCTCGCTGTTGTCATCAATCTTATTCTTGGATGCTACCGACATTTTCTAGCTTACGGAATTTACAATTTTGACACTGGTTTTTATTTTTCTTATTTGAAAGGGAAAGTGAATGCCAAACTCATGCAATGGCCTGTGGGGCTGGTATCGGCGTGTTTTTGCTAATCAGGGTATTTCAACATGCATTTTATATATCTCGTGAATTATATTATTTCATTTTATGCTTGTTGGTGGAGCTGATAGGCTGTTCCTAATATGGTAGAGAACAACCATTCTGCTTCAAAGGTCTGCGCGTCAGGCTCCTTGGCCATCTCCCTACTTGGATGCATTTGGTGAAGAGGTATTTCCCTTCTCCTATAATCGATTTGCAATTGCAATTATGTGATGATGTATTTCCTTATTTTCCATCACATACAAAGATGTACGGAGACGAGTATTGTTAGCTCTTGTTACTGTGAAGTGTGAATAGAAGGTTGAGTGTGTGACACACACACACACACACACACACACACACACACACACACACATATATATATATATATGATTTTTTTGAGGAAAGATGTATACTATAATATAATAGCATGTTACAACATTACGTGATCCAGTTCCTCCAAAGAGCGAGGTTACAAGTTTGGTTACCACATCATGGATGGTGTTATATTTTCGCTCTCCTGATTTGGCCATTGTAGACCATGAAAAATTGGGGCAGTGCAGGACTTGGCAAGAGTCGTTTTGAGTTAATATTGTTGAAAATTAAATGAAGCAACGGCCAACCAGTTTTTTTTTCATACCCCTGTCAGAACGTATCCACTTTACTTTCCATGTTATTTATTTACTTACTTTATTCTGTATTATTATAGGACGTTGAAATGCAAAGAGGGAAGCCGCTGTATCTGAATGAAGAGCGTTATGCAGCACTAAACTACATGGTGATAAAAGAATTCATCAACACTTCTTGCTTCTTTCCATTTTTTTGTTCTCGTTGCTGGTTGTTCCATATGCACTAAACATTTCGTGTTGCGTGTCAGGTGGCTTCTCATGGCCTTGATCGGAGTTCTAAGGTTCTTGGCCAAACGACAATTGGTTCTTTCTTCTTGGTGTAGTCGAGATTTCACATTTAAGGTTTTCGAGGTCAGTACTTGTTCTTTCAGATTTCACATTTAAGGTTTGACACCAAGACTACATACAAGAACTGCGAGTTAAATTGTATTTTTTTTATTTGCATATCTCCCTGGTAGATTATAATTTTGAGTTAATTGGACTTTACGGGGACCGAAAATGGTTTTGAAAGGTGTCAAGGGTCATGGTTGGGATGTACAGCTTTGTCAGGTTAGTCTTCTACTTCTTTTTTTTATCGTTTCCCATTTATTATCTCTTATTTTTAAACCTTGGAGAGATAAATGTGGTAAGAGCAAGAAATGGACACGAAATTGTTTATTACGGTGACGAAGTTTGCACTAAATTACGCCTTACATCTTATTAGTTTCGGGTTTTGTGTAAATTTACTACCAATGATCAATTCAGTCCTGAAGTTGCAAATGTCCATCAATTGGTGGATTTTTGAAAAAAAAAGATCGTAGTATCATAATATGATAGTTTAGGGGCCATTCTGATAATGATTCCAACTCTATATTGAAAAGAGAGTAAATGAACCGATATATATATAACATCTATTGGAAAAATATACAGTACATTCCCTCTTATCCTTAAAACAACAAAATGCTAGGTGCACTAATCAAGGATTAATAGGGGACTAATTGAATGATTACTTAGAGACTAATTGGAGATTTCTGCAACTTCTAGACAAACTTCATTTTTGGCTATATCTTTTATAGGATGAATTTTCTAGTGCTACAATGTTATACGAATTTCATCGAGTTAATTGTGTATTGGCAGGTACACGATCATTACGCACCATGGATCGAGATTTGGGTCAAGACAACGATCGAGCTCGTGGGTTCACGAGAAGGGTCAAAGACAGTCCAATCTTGTTTACTTTATATTTTTATAAATATCTTAGTTTCTTGATATAATTGTATATAGGATAGAACCTGTTATAGGGCTATTATGCTTTCTACATATGCATTACAATTTTTATTTCTCCTGAATGAGTTTATGTGCTTTGAACCCATAGTTGAATTTAAAGCAATATTAGAGCTTTTGCGTTGAATCACAATGTCTTAAAAAAATTTCCATTGTGGGTTTATTTTATATTTTATTACTATTGAGTATTAATATGGCTAGGTATTTATGAGTTAGAATTAGTAGAGATTTTTGTTCTTCATCACGCATTTTAGCAAATGTCTTCGATCATTTTGGTTTTGAAATATCTATTGTGTTAATTTATACTTAAATTTATGCATTTCGTACTGATATATAAATTTTGTACCATTTTAAATCATATTTAATATCGGGCGAGTAAATCTAATTTATGTGAAAATTAAAACCGAAATCATTATTGATATATAACCTATACCATTTATTATTTGAAATATTGCCGGCAACGGCAAGTACTATATAGGGAGAGGGATTCGGATTTAACCTGAGAAACCTCCCCAATTCAATTAATCTCTTATTAGTCTCTAGAAAGGTGTCTCCAAGACAGATCCATTTGTATATAACAGTGCTTGAGCTTGAAACAAGAACAGATCAACTTGGAAAGTGGCAAAATAAAAAATCTAGGGCACACTTATATCTGAAACCTCCATTTCATTATTCATATATGAGAACTGGTAAAAACATGCAATGACAGTGTGTTATTGTATACTGCCCTCTACTCCTATATCCGTATCTATGGAAAAAAAAATATAACAATGTAAACGATTATAGGCGTTCATTAAATTTTCCAACTATCTGGTTTCTGTACATGTAAAATGGATCATATCTTGCTCTACACAACTATGTTCATAACAGGAGGAAACGAGCACTCGTGTACCTGACCGTAGAAGATGTAAGATCCCGACTTCTGAGGATCGACCTTCAAGGGTGTGCCTCTCCATCCTCCAATCCTAAAAGAAAAAGGAAAGAAATATTGGTGACAAATATCCCATAAAATGTGTAGAAATGGGCAAGGCAAATAAATATGACCCATAAAATTCCAAGTGATCCTCCTAATCTGAAAATTTAGCTTCAGCGAGCAAATTGGATAAACATAAAAGTGGAGTCCAAAAATCTAGGCAGCAATAGGTTGTCAATATCGACAGGATGAGCACAATTTGTAACTGAGCCTTCTCAAGGTTTCATATATACCAAACCTCAATTGACATGTCTCTCTTTGATAAATTTAGGCTTACAAAATTATAGAGATGTGATTAACTTGAATTAAAACAACTAATCAGAGCAAAATGTAGGTTTATCCAAACTATCATGCATGGACTTACACTAGTATATGCATGATGCGATGGATAGATAATCAGAGAGAGGTGAGCAAGTTTTTTTTTAATTTTTTATTCTCAATCGCTATTTTGAATAAATATTAAAAAAATCAGAACTTACTTTATCATCATCCATTGTGGCTCAAAAACAATCTTTATGTCACTGGAGAGCCACCCATCACCGTTGATTCTGTATATTTGGCGTTAGCTTCACGCTTCTTGTCAAATACAAACTCGAGTTGCTTCTCCACATTCTTGAAGACAGCAGTTCGTTTCGATCTCAATCGGTACGGGGGAGAAACGTTAAAAGACTCAACATTATCGCTCAATCCTTCTTTTTCAACTTCCCGAGTTTCATTCGGGAGCATAGCTTCTTCTCGCTTCCTCTTTCTAAATATGGAAGGAGTGTTCGGGAAGCTCCTGGCGGCGTTTTTCAATATAGATTCGGGACTTTGCATATACAGTCCGCTACTCTTCACAGAAGGAGGAGTCAAGAGACTAACTGGCAAGGCAATCGAACTAAAATACATTTCAGAATTAGCAGAATCGAATTGATCCTTGCTATCAGCTACTTCGGGCTTACATATAGAATCTGATTCTCTATTCGAACAATCAGGCAATCTAGTGATACTCGAGCTGGGTCTAAAATCTTTGGCGCCATTTTGGAGACCATTCTTTTCAACTGGTGGAAGTTTGCCGGTAGCCAAATAGAAATCGGGTTTTTTCTTCAAATGACTATTCCAGTGATTTTTTATCGCATTATCGGTCCTGCACCAATTTTAGGAAAAGTAGTTGTGTAAGAGAAATTTATTTACTTACGATCAATGTTCCAAAAAACGCTAGGCGCCAGTCGGGCGGAGAGAGCCTTATGGGGACTAATCGGGGATTATTCGAAAAATTAATTTGATTGAAGGATTAATCGGACAAGTCGGGGATTTTTAGATCACTGCTTACGGTGTACCAATCTAGAATTTCAAATAAATAGTATCTGGTTGCATAGGTCATAGATCAATATTTAGTGTCTCGTTATCTTTTATAGCAGTTGCAGTTAAGAGAATTGGCACCTTCCAGGAAGAACCTTAGCTAACTCGGCCCATTTGTTCCCGTGCACCTGATGAGCTTTCACGAGGGCCATTTTCTCCTCCGATGTCCATGCTTCCTTCTTTATAACTGGATTCAAATGATTGTGCCACCTGACAAGATTACAAAAACACCGCTCTTGTAAGCATATAGATTCATTGAAGCCATTTCTCGGGTTTCAGTAGATATTGAAGTTCAATAAAATATACAAAGATCTGAACGATCTTCACAAAATGTACAGCAGGTAATAAGCAATAGACTTTGATAGGAGCGAGTAATATGAATAGTGCATACGAGTAATCACTTAAAGTAATTCACGTTAAAACAGCTACCTCTCTCGACACTGCTTCCCTATCCGCCCAGGCAAAGACTTTGATAGGAGCGACCATTTTGTGGGCCCATATATGGACACCAATTCAACGATTTTATCATCCTCCTGTGAACCGAAGAAAGTTTACACTTGAAACATAGTAAGCTAAAATAGACACGACAAAGAAAAACAAAAGAGACTAGAGTCCGACCTCTTGAGTCCATGGTCCTTTAACGAGTTCTGGATCGAGAACCTTCTGCCACCGATGCATGCACTGCACGTCAGTCCTATCCGGAAAGCACTCAGCTACATAAACACATAATCAAACCATAAGACTAATTTCATGGGTTTGAACAGAATGTTCATAAACCATAACATTGTCCTTCTATTAAATAGTTGATCTAGTTTATATAATTTCCTATAACTCCATATATTATTCATTCATTACATTTTAAATCTTTGATCCTTCTCATCTTGAAAAGGTGAGTATCAACAAATATGCCCATTTTCAATATTAGCAATTCTCCATCTCGTTTACGCAACTACAAATTTTTTTTTGTAGGAGTTTAAACACCACTTAAACAGATGCGCGTGCTTCTGAAAAATCAATATCAGCGGTATTAGAGAGAGTAGAGGTACCTATTTTTTTCCAACACCTTGCTTTATAAACGAAAACAGCATTTCTTAATATCTCATCCTGCAGTGGTTCAAAAGGGCTCGTAAGTTAAAAATATAATGACTCCAAAAAAAAATAATAATGAAGGGAAAAAAAGAAGCTGGAGAAATATGAACCAAATATTGGGTATATAACAGATGGTAGTAGTCCCAAAATCACCGAGCTTAGCCTAAAAACAGTTTTGAGTCTTTCTGTTTCAGATAACTGCGTAGCTAAGCCATACCGACCTACCTCAATGATATAAAGCAGCCATGTACACGATAACATATGGCAACAACATTTTATGTACCTCCTATGGAACCACAAACACGTACAAATTAATATAAGAAACAACTAACCTCCTGCGGTGTCCAGCCTCCTTTCGCTTTCCTGATAGGGCCGCTAGTCCTCCTACAAAACCATCAAGTTATAGCCCCGACCAAGACATTTCTGACAATTATCATTAGTTATGCCAAAATCCAAAAACTAATTCCTATTAACCTACGGTATAGAATGCCAAATCCCAAAACAAGAACACAAGGAACCAAAATATTCCAATTTTGAAGTGTGCAAGTAGCAAATCATAGAGCACACACCAAGACATAGGGCTATCGCCCAGAATGCAAAAAAAATAGTAAGGCCCGAGAATGAGTACCGAGGAGACGGAGATGCTGGATGCGTACTAGCACTGCCTTCCGATTCGGGCGAGCTAGAAGCTGCCATTGATTGCCTATTCTCAACACAGCACAGCTCTGCTTTGCCCTCAGTCATCTCCAAAACACAAAATCCTAAATTAATCCACAAAACAGCACAGCACAACACAAAACAGATACATAGTTCAATAAACAATCAACACAAACACAACATCACCTTCATAAAGATACATTACACACACAGAAACAAAACAAAAAAAAACTCAACAATCAGTTAAAACCCTGGCAATACCAAAATCCCCCAAACCCATATCTTCCAAAGGCTTCATAAACAAAACCCAGATCTCAAAATCAATAGTCAGATCACAGAACACATCGAAGAGAACAAGAAATCGCTCTCGATTCTAGGGTTTCCAATCAGAAGACAACAATACCCAATACACATAACACAAATCAAAACCCAGAAATCAAGAAATTTTCCGATTCCAGTGAACTCACCTCCGGCTGTGGATGAGAATTGGCGGGAACCGAACTGTAGCGGCTCATCGAAGAGAAAGAGGAAGAAGAAGAAAAACAGGTCCTTTTTGGTTTCACAGGAGCAGAGAGAAATTAAAATAAAAAATCATAATCAATGAATTTAATATTTTATATAATATTGGTAAATTTGGGAACTTAACGGCAACGACTTCTCCGTTTCATGCCGTTGGCGAGAGACCGCGCCCATAAAAACCCTACCAATTAACGATCGTTAACGGCAACATTCGCGGGTGATTGTGGGCCGTTGGATTTGGAGCGATCGGTCGGCTGAGTCGGTTCCGTGTGGTTTATCGACCCTTCCTGAACCGTCGGATCGTGGCGCCATCGACGGCTAGGGTCTGACAAAAGGCGGTGCTCCAACGGTCATAAATTTCTAAATTCAACGGGTTTTTTTGCTTCTTTATAATTGAGCACGCCCAAATCTTCATTTTTCTCTGCTGTTTCTTCAGATGAAGTCACTATTCATCATTCTCAACATGACAGGTTCAGCAAATTTCTTCAAAGTATTGATTTTGACTGATTTATGGGGAAATTTTCTCTGATTTTGACTTTTTTGGGAATGAAAACAACAATGTGTGCCAGGTTTTTGAGATGGCAGAAATCTCCAAATTATAGATCACTAAATCTGAACTTAAATTATTGTCTCATTAAGAAAAATACCCAAAACAAAGATCACTAAATCCGGAACTCAAATTGTTGTTATCACTAGAAAGGAAAACGGAGATTTGTGCATCACGATCCGACTAGTTGAAAATACCCAAAATGGAGACATGATATCTCAACCCGACAAATTATGACAAGTCCCCAAATGATCCGCTCAAACCCACCCTTGTATAATAAAATTACATTTTTATAGTAGAGATTAAACTTTCATATCCAAAACTTTATTTTTTAAAATTCAAAGCCTTCCTCTCATCACTCATAACCACATTGCTGATATTGGTAACATACATGGTGAGAAATTAAAAATGAAGCAAAGAATAAGCACACCACAAAATCAAAACTTTATTCTAGAAGATTCTGATCCAACTCAGAAATCACCACTTACACAAAACATAAACATACTTATATAGAAACTACATAGAGATTTCAAAATTATTGTGCTTCTTCTTCTTCATAGAAGCAAATCTCCATATCTTCTGCAACTCCGAGCTCATACCTTCTCACAGGTGCAAGGATTGCACTTACAGTTGTCTCCACATTTGCATTTCCCATTCTCAGCTCCAGCTCCCATCTCCGATTCCTCGGCGTGCCTGCAATTTCCCCCAAATTTCGTTAACCCTAATTCCCCAATTCGAACCAGAATCGGAACCAAATTGAAAAAAAAGAGAAGAAAATCACATACGATTTCTCTGGCGCAACGCCCATGACGAGTGTCTCGGTGGTGCTCTTCTCACCGTGGCTCATGTCAGGGAACATCTTGTTGCTGCAATTCGCGAGGAAATTGAAAAAAAAATTATTTTCTCGGGAAACAAACAGGCCTAAAAATGATTTTCTCGAGAAAATCGGGAATTTTAGTGTTTTTTTATATTTTACCTTCCGCAGCCGTTGCCGCACTTGCAGCCAGATCCGCACCCGCAGTTTCCTCCGCAGCAAGACATTTTCAGTGATTTTCCCGAGAAAATTTTCAGAGAGCTTCGTTGAAGCGATCGATTGAATAGTTGATTAGTGAAGATGATAGTGTGTTGAGTGAGTAATGATTATGAGGAGCGGTATTTATAGTAAGGGGAGATGGATGTGGACCGCACACGTGTCCAGATCTTGCGTCAGGTTCGGTACTATCCGTGCGTTTATCGGTTTTAAATCCGCGAGCATCTGAAGGAAATAACTGAATGTGACTGATATTTTTTATTTTTCAAATGTTACGGAAGTGTATATTATCTTGCTATTTTTCCCACCGTTGATGAGATCGAACGGTCCAAATGTTCGGCTATGGAGTTATTCATCATGGGCTCTATAGACCCATTTGTACAACTTTAGACATTTTTGTGGGCCTTCTTCTGATTTAATTGGGCTCAAACAATGAACCCTATATGTTTAGGGATTTTTGCTTCTTTTTTGTTTTAAAAAGATTTAATTTTCATATCTTTAGTACTTAATGATGGAGTCATGTTATCATCATACTTTTAAATTTTAACATAATTTATAAAAATATATATATAATAAGTTAAAATAATTTACCTTGATAGTTTGGGTTGATATTTAAAATAGTTTTACAACTGTTATATCTTACCCGTTAACTTCAGATTTATTAAATTAATACGTTCAAAGCAATTATTTTCGAAATCATGTCAGGTGTAAGGTGACATAAATAATACATTTACTAATATTTTTAATTTTTAAAGATATTAATCATGTATATAACAATAAATATATATGGTATAATTCATATTTTGATTGTAAATATGTTTACAGTAATAACTTATTTAAATAAATAAGAAAATACAAATCCTTTGTCTGACAGTACATAACTATTCAATCCCAACACTGTGTAATGAACATTTACTGGTTTACTACAAAACGAGTCATTGGTTCATGTATAATCTTCTGCATACAAAGTGGAACGACGCCGTTTTAGAAGCATGCGGAGTCGAATACATAGGAACCTCTCCTCCTTACAATGCATTTCATGGCTGCACCACCACAAGCTTGGCCCGGGGTTGTTCACACTATCATCCGATGGCCTATACCAGTTCTTCTTCACCAACATGTTCGTTGTCGCTGAACTCGAGTCATTTCCTGATGGAGACCCCACGCAGCAGAGACCGTTGGTAAAGCCCTATACAGTCAAAGTGGGTAAAAAAGAGAAAAGCCGAGTTTCAATAACAGACAACAAATAATAACGAACTTGGATTTGGGTTTTGCAGGTTTGGATTTTTGCGCTTTGCTTGAGGTCCCACAAGGAGAGCGGCGAATGTGGAGTTCGTCTGTCTAAATAGAGAAGAAACAAAAACCCGAAAAAGATATCAACTGGGATGGTGGGAATGTAAAGGCATAAAACTCCTTTCTACTTCTAGAAAGATAAATTTATGGATAAGAACCTGATGGCTAATGGATTATCATTTTCTTTGAAAAGAAACACCAAATCTAGTAGTAAAAATTGACTGTTTCCTGTACTTTTTTGTTTGAGGATTTTAAGGTAGCGGACAACATAGCATAGGATAGTTTTAGTTTGCAGTTCTTTCTATTGAATCTGCAGTTCTGTCGTTTTCTGGTTTAGTTTAGCTGATGACAGAAGATAAAGGTAATCTAGTTCAAGATACGTGTATTGTGATCCCCTACTTTACATGCAAATAAACTGACGTAAAAAGCTAAGTTATTACAACTTACAAGTGACGGTAGCAGCAGAGAAACCTTGTTAGCCCTTCAACATGCTCCCTCTGTTCAAACCAAACCCGATTGAAATTGAAAACGATGGTCAAGTTTATGGGAAACATAAGGCAAAGAAGAAAAGTCAGGCCCTGAGAATTTCGGCTGGTTTTTTCAACAAAGAGATAAACCCAAATGGTTCTTTCAAATTATACAGATTATATGATCAATATGACACAAGCAGAGAGCAGCAACCTGACCAAGTCCCATAAAAGACTATCAGTCATAGCAGTAACTATGAGTAGAAGTGTAGATCGGTAGGTTTTTAACGAATGAAATGGCTGGAATGCAAACAAGCTTGATGCATGCAAGAAACGATCAGACTCACTCAGTCATTGACAGTTGCTAGTGGTTTAGGTCATGTTACATCTCCTGACCCAACCAATT
The DNA here is from genome assembly GCA_036897365.1 of Geranium brycei. Lineage (NCBI taxonomy): Eukaryota > Viridiplantae > Streptophyta > Magnoliopsida > Geraniales > Geraniaceae > Geranium > Geranium brycei. Next base: position 7,069 of record JAYMTP010000963.1, on the reverse strand, counting down.
TCACGAGCAAAGCCAAAACAAAACTGTGTGTCATCATGTTTTCTAATTTATTTCACTGTCATCTTCAGATGACAATTGTTTATTGCTTGAAGTCGATGGTGATGGTGATGGGTCCTCAGTCCACACACCACCATCACTGTAATTTGGAAGACTGTTAAAAAAAGATACATTTACTCAGCTTGGTTCTTACCTCTGTATATTGGAATGGATGTTGCATTTTGGAAAATGGAGACCTCGAGTTTAGGTCTTGAGTGAGAGTTCACAAATAAAACCCTGAAGTCACAAAACATATTCTGCAGGAAGAGATCTCGAAAATTCCTGAAAAATCACATTCAGCTGAAAAACCTGCATTTAAGAAATAGAGTTAGCTCTTTCACTCGACACTGAAGATATGCGTTGAGAATACTTATATAGTTACTCTTGTAGAATAATCCGGAAGAAAATTCAAGTCGTAAGAATAGCTCCCCTTCCTTCTGAGCCAACTTTCGATGGTATTTCCTGGATTAACAGGTTAAAACTAAGCATATATTTCAGTTCAATTCGGATACGGTTGAATCCAATACCAGAAGGAACATTGACAGTCAATACATACAATGGAATTGTGGCAAATGATGTTAAGTCAAAAACTAAATTTCTCATCTGCAAGAACTATGAAGGTCTCATTGTTTATACATATCATGTTAATCTACTGTTGTTACCCATCTACCAAATAAATCTCTGGATCCCGGGTTCATGGTCCCAGTGAAATGGCCGAAACAAGAACACAGCCATTGTGAAGATATTGAGAGATACATATATAATCCCTATGAGGAACCAACTAAGGTTATCACTAATGTTGGAATGGAGCACCAGTAAATAAAAGGGCACAGTGTAGTATCTGAATTCAATAAGCGGAGCCGGAACTAGAGCTGCGGCTGTAGCCAAGAAAAACGCAAGGACCCAGACCTTTCTCTGAGTCTTTCCTGCCAAAGAAAAATGTAAGCAAGCCCTCGGATGAGTTCAAACTTCAAACATGAGAGAAATGACGATGAGAAACGCAATGTAGTATGTACTAACCCAGTATGGTGAAGATTGAAATCCACGAATAAGTATAAACTGGGACCAGGAGGTACTTCATTGCCCAATGAGCCTTGATGACCTTTCGCCAGAGATAAAATGGGTAGTGGCGGTTATCGGCGAGAAGATAAGGATGAGCTATGCTGCAAGAGTGGACCGTGTAATGCAACAGAGATGAAATCAGAAATGTGTGTATACCAGCATGATACTGCAAAAACTACTCATCTAAATAGAATGCAGATATCGGAAATGAATTGACGCTTTTCATGAATAATTATAACTGCGCTTAGTAATCATTAAATTCAATAGCATGTCATCAAATGTCCCTATATTGTGAACTACATGATATGTAACTGATTATCGATCTGACCTGAAAAAGTGCACAGAGAGGAAACCAGCTGTAAGAGCCCCAATCCCTAGAAAGAAACTGAAGGGCTTCTTCTTCCAGAATGACCAGAATAACTCTGCAGCTTGACCAAAACCGAAGTGCACGGGAGCCACAGCCAGAGCAGTAACCAGACTGAAATACATTACCTGTGCAAAATGTGGAGAGACTGCATGAGCTTCCTTTGCACCTACAAGATTCGTATGCAGAATGCAGATGTGAGAGTAAGTTCTTATTATTCAAAAAAGGGTATAGCGGGATGAGCTGTACCAAGAACTACACTTCCATTCCAATAGACAAAAGCAACAAAGGTCATTAACACTATAAAGAAGGGGCTGAAGGAAACCAACAGTGTCCACTTCATACGCCACATCGCTGAAAGGATGGTCGAAATCTCTTCAAGTAAACCTGCAACATAATGTACAAAAGGATTCCAGTAGCTTAGAAAACAAACTTACGCTCATATGTAATAGCAAGTTAGTTTGTAGGATGAGCAAGTGAACATAATAGCAGTGAAACTTAACTTGACTTGTTTAAAGAGGCCCTTCTTATGGGTGCCGAATGATTAACCCCTGTCACGGCATTGCTAGACTTTCGTTTTCTCAAATCAGAACCCTTTTTGATACTTTTATTGGGATTTAACTCATCAGTTTTACTCACTGATAAATCAGAGTCGTCTACTTCCACTTTATCTCTTTGATGTGGCAATGTAATATCTATGATACCAGTGCAGGCAACAAAAACCATCCAAATGATATTTGTTTGTCGAATGGCCACTGCCAATACTCCGAACTGCATAAACCAAAATGAAAAAACCTTGCTAAAAAAAGATGAGAATAGTAATGTTCAGCAGATTTTATCGTTAAGAATACACGAGGACACGGGTATGATAGCATATTTGAGAACATTTACTATGAAACTTTACTTCCAAATAAGAAAACGACATATAACATGCCAAATGCATTAACACATGTCCTCTTGAAGTTACACAAGCTAATTCCTAAAAATTCCAAACAAAATACACCTAGCAACCAAGATCATTGATGCAATTGAAGAATTGGGTCAATAATCCACTTTCAGCTTTGGAATTAATGAAGAGGAATCCAACAAACTGTCTACCAAGGATTTAATTGAAGCTGGAAGTAAATTAGCAAGTACTAAGTATAAGAGATATTGGGTTATACTGTATAGTTCTGGTAAGTGGTAAGTATATGACTTTGATTAGGAACTACACCATTGTATCATCATCATCATCATCATAGAACAATAATAGGATACCGCAAAGCAAAAATTCACTAAATAGCTACATCATGAGAGAGAACAAATTATCACGTGATCTTAAAGTTGTTTAATCATGGTTGCCTGAATGATATCCACATGACCAAAATTTAAGCTGTCTAATTTACCAATGCACTGAACTTGTAGTTCTTCTTCAAGCACACGAGATACATGGTAAGCACGACAGTGAGTGACGCAACATCCGTATAATAAAGAAATGCGAAGAACCAGTGGAGAGGATACAAAGCTAGGATCACGGCATGAAATGTTGCTTTTCTCTCATCCAGAGCCGGCCTCAAATGTCTGATGATCTCATATACAAGAACGCTGCATATAACTGACAATACACCATTTGTGGAGCGCAGGATTGAAGTCGAGCATACATCGGAAAACGATGAGCCTGCAGCACCTAAAACCGACACGCCCGGAAGCAGAGAAGCAATATATGCAAGTGAAAGATAATACCTACAGAAATTTTAAACAAAATCAAATTCTACTTCGAGCATTTTCCTTGTACTTTCTGCTATACAAATGTAACAAATCTCAAAATTTCACTGATATTATGAACTGGGTCAGTTCAACTTCATTTCTTTGGTAAACATGTCATAATGGGTAGGCTCAAAACATCAAGAGAACCATTATACAGTACCAATGTTGGTGCTAGACTAAAAAAACACACCATTAATTTTCTACTACATCAGATCTACCGGAAATGGATCCAACACAACAAGACAAGTTCACTTTCATCATCAAGCTATAAAATACCACATTTCAAAGAGACCCATCACTCCAAACAAACCAATTCAGCTCATGATTCAAAACCCAGCTCATAAACATAGAAACAAACACCAGTAAGCAGTAAGAGAACTCACAGCCCAGGAGGAGTGGTGATCATTGGGTCCCAGCTACGAAAATCGCCATTGCAGTACCTCCGAGCTTGAGGTACGTGGAAAATCTCATCCTGCAAGCCACCAAATCGGGAATTCGCCAGAAATCAACAACAACCCACAAAAGCTCCAATCAGAGTCCACAAAAATCAGCGAAAATCGGTAAAAATCTGTGTACTCACCATGTACGGACCGGGAACGATTCGATTGACCAAGATGGAGACTGGAATGACCCAGAAACTCACAATCGCCGCCACAGCCAATTTTCCCATCGCTCCGTCGATCGAAGACCAAAGCTCAACGAACCAGAAACGCCATGTTCAAGTCCTTCAACAGGCTTTAAGGCCCGTTTGGGCCACCCTGATGGGCCTCCTAATGTGGGCCCTCCATATATGGGCCTCCGACACGGCATAGTTTCCTATTTTCTAAAGCTTATATTATCGGTTTCCAATTCAATTTGTTTCTTTTTTCAATATTTCCTAATCCAATTTCATCACTCTAAAAAAACTCTATACAAACCGTTTCTACTTCAACAATTCATTACGAATCATTCTTCTTCAACTTCATCACCGATTGTTACCCATTGTTCGATTTCTCAAGAGAGTCGCCATGGGAATCGAACCTGTGTCCTATCAAGAACCGTCCCCGACGACGCCGTAGAAGGAGAAAAGCGACGACGAGGAAGGGTTGAAGACGCCGACGGGGCCAAAACACAGAATTCCGGCAATGACGTCACCCCCGCCGTCGCCAAAACGCAAGCCTACGAGAAGAAACGCTTCGTCGACGCCGTACCCTATGGCCGAATGAAGACGCTACAGTCGATAGATTAAGAAAAATAGAAAATTTGTTGTTGGTACAAGTTTATTACGTTTATTTTGCACGAAAATATTGTATTGATGTATCTTTCTTTTGAAAGACAAAGACAACAACTTTATTCGGAATAAAAGTTTCCTACTAGTTTGATTAATCCTGCTATAATTTTTATTAATTTTATAATTTGTTTTCTTTTTTATTAATTCTCTATTAACTTTTGAAGGGTTATTTATGATCAATTAGTGCATAACGTCTTTTATAATATTAGTATAATAATACTAGTATAAGTTAGGGATGACACTACAAAACCAAATCTTGACAAAAGATAGTTGAGCAAGGAAAGAATAATACTTATAAATAGATAGAAATTGTTGGAGTGTGGCAAGCGCAAGCTTTGACCACAACCAGGTGTTAGGCCGGAGCGTGACATGAAAACGTCGCGTTCTGAAATTCCCGCGCAAGCGTACGTGGTCACAAGTAATAAATTTCTATCGGTAAGATACCGGGTCGATCCACATGAATTAATGAGGGGTTTTCAGTCGATTCGTGCTAGTGGTTGGAATGAAACTTAAACTAGTATTTTTGGTGTTTTTATGTGGTTTACGTGATCTAACGAAATGCGATGGTAAAAGATTCTAGGGTGCTAGACATGCATCAATGTGAATAAAGTAGCGAGAACTATTTCTAAGGGTTGAGTCTATTGTCGAGCCTATGCCTTATTTACCAATCTCGCCTCTCGGCATTGAGATTGGCCTAATTCCGAGTCACCTCTTGCCCTCTCGGGTTCGAGATCAACTCGAAACTGCATTTGACCGACAATTCTAAGCTAAGGGTTGATCCGAGGTGTCAAAACACGGTCTTGAGCCTCCAACCCTCGGTAGTTGCTAGCTCCGAGACTATCCGTCTCTCTCGAGCACAGACTAATCTCTAAAACATACATTATAGATGGCTAATCACACAATATATGCATGTAAGCAAGCAAACCACACAACTTCTTCAATCCTAGAACTAATACCTCAAATAACATGGAATTCGCATACTACAATGTCTAGCACCTATGACTAAGGGGTTTAGCCCTCAACCATGGTGCTCAAGTCAAATAACATGTTATACAACACAAACTTAAACAAAATAACAAACATCGGCATTAATAAGGAAGTAGAGATAGAAAATGATCTATTTGGCTTGATGATGAATGACTCTTGTTTCTTGGGAGATGATGAACTCTTGAAACCTTAATGTTGAAGTGGAAGTGAGGTCTTCAAATGCCTTCTCCTAGCTTTGGTAGAGAAAATCTTGTGGGAGATCTTCTCTTGAGCTACTTGAATGTGGGATTTTGTGAAGAGCTCTCAAGAACTTCTCAAGAACACCAAAGGAATGTTGCTGGCAATGAGGTGACTGTTGGGAGCTGATTTGGTAGGTAAAAGGTGTGTCAATCCCTAGGTCAAAAGGCCTTATATATGTGTCTGAAATTTGCCTTATCACGATCGTGTCATATGGTGTCACGATCCCGACACGACCGTGACACCTTGTGGGGGACCAAATCTGCCCATGGTCTTCGGCACGGTCTTCTTGGTTCTTGTCACGATCGTCTCATCGATTTGAATTCTGTCACAATCGTGACAGGAGTGTCACGATCGTGACCTACTGTGTGTGACGATCTTCCTTGCTCCGTGTTGCTCGTCGTCTGTGCTCACTGTTTGGGGAACTAGAATAAAATTATATTGTCACGATAGTGACACACCTTGTCACGATCGTGATAGGTCCCCAAACACTTGTTCCCTTCCGAGCATTGACCGTCTTGACCCGGGCTTTGCACCAATGACCTCTAAAATCTGCATATGCCCCTCGAAACACCTCCAAGCATCAGTTGTCCTAATTGGCTCTAAATAGCCACTACGAGGCAAATAAGCAAGTAATTGTGAGGTCAGACGGGGTCAAATGGAGACCGTTCGGCCCCACAATAATGAGGTTAGAAGAATAATACATAAGAGATGAAGAAGAAGGTAGATAGGGATGCTACTATTTCCCGTCCCCCGAGATAGGGATCCGATACCCAACATATTAATAAAATATTTTAAATGCATATTAAATGAAAAATAATATTTTTAATATATATATTTATTAAAATAATTTAATATATATTTTTTATTAAAAATTATTTTTAATACAAATTTTATTTAAAAATATATTTTTCAACACTATTTTGAGTTGGGAACGGGGAATTACCGTCTCCGTCAGTGTTAAATATGGGGCGGGGACAAGATCGTCAAATCTACCATGAACCCACCAAGTGTCATCCCTGAAGCTAGAACTTGGGAGGGGAAATGTGGTAGCTTGAGACATTGATGTAGAGCCAAATTGTGTCGCGAGAACGACACGAATCAAGCACAAGTAATATAGAGAAAGTAGTTAGACCCTAGTTATTTCCAGGGGGATTAACAAAGGGATTGGTATCGTAATTCATGTGATTGTGTAGGCCGAAATGTATACGCTAGGTAAGTGCATTTAAAGATCTAATTATTTTTGGATTTTATTATAACAAGCTGAAATTTTTAATTCTGTTAGACAAGATGTCGAGAACAATGTTGAAGCAATGTTCTCGACAATTCACACGATTATGAATAAAGTAGTTCAAGGCTGTAAATAA
>JAYMTP010000962.1:0-27498 GCA_036897365.1 Geranium brycei | reverse complement strand
TGACAACTCTCATAGTTTGACATGCTCATCTACGTTGCTCGTGACTAGCTACAAAAGATGTATGATTGGCTATGTGACGGGTCACATAAGGAATACAATTGACGGTCAAGGGATTTGTCCCTCACGTACTAGTAGGAACGATATCTGTTTAGGCCTCTTGATGAGAATGACTGAGAGAGTGTGCGGCTGCACCATTGATAAAGAGTTATCGTACTCAGTCATCTTGGGATCAAGAAATGAGTTTGAATAAATGAGGGTGACATTTCTATGCCTTATGTTCAAACAGGATGTCTAGTGACAAAGAGATTGTGATAGTTAAAACAAAAGGTTATATCGAATCACCGATCATCATGACCATTGGGTAATCATAATGTTTTACTAGAGACCACTTATGATAAAAGGACTGAATAGAGATTTGGGCCATTTTCCAATGAATCATGAGTCTACAGGGTCACACACAAAGAGAAAGCTCGAAGCATTGAGGGTACGAGTGGGAAGAAGAACACGTGACCACGAGGGGACATGAGCCCATGACCAAAGGTCGGCTACGGACTGCCCCAAGTGGCCATGGGCCCGTGGCAAAGGTTGGCCATGGGACAACCAAATGGCCACGAGACCGTGGAGGCTACGTGACCAAGGACTTGACCGCGGGGCGGCTGAAATCGGCCACGACCCCGTGGCGAGTCCGTGGCAACGACACTGTTCCTTTTCCGATTTCCTAATACGAATTAGATTTGTATTAGGGAATTTGGAAATTATGGAGTACGAATTTTAGGGTCAATTCTGAATTGTAAATTCATAATTAAGTAGGATTATTATTGGGAATAAAATCTCTATACTCTTTGGCTTATATACATGTTGCATTGATTTCGTTAAACCCTGATGCGATATTCACAACATTAGCAACTCCACTTCAAAGTCCAGATCTGATTTGAGAAGATCAATTCTAGTAGGTTAATCTTCGTCAAACTTCGATCAAGACTTGTTCGTGTGGATACCGGCAGAGAGCGTATCCCGAAGGAGACGCTTTCGACTGATTCGTGAAGGACATGTGCACTTTCAAAGGTTGTGTAAAACCGGATCTACAAGAGGTAAATAATAGATTTCTAAACCTTTCATCAATTAGACTTAAACATGCAGTAGATACTTGCTAGGAACGCGGTTAAATTATTTTGTTATATTGCTTCCGCTGCTATGTATGAGATCTCGCATTTCCCAACATAACCCCTCTGGTTGGAACTTCAATGTTGAAGCAGTGGCCACTAGTGGTAACTTGGAATCTGAAAGAGGATATACAAGAGTTGATTAGGGTTATCCAGTGTAAGCTGAACCCCAATCGACTCAATATTCCCAAAATGTAGCTCAATTATAGCCTTTCGTAAGCTTTACTCATATCAAGCTTTAGTGTCATTAATCCCGTTCTTCCTTGACGTTTCCTTTTCAAATGATAGATAGTCTCAAACGCTACCAACATATTATCTGTTATTAGACGACACTGAATAAACGTACTCTGAGTTTCTGAAACCAGCGTCTGAAGCATAGGTTTTAACCTGTTAGCTACCACTTTCGATATTATTTTGTATCGAACATTGCATAGCGCAATTGGGTGAAGTTCAGTCATGTTGCTCGAAGCTTTCTTTTTAGGAATTAGGACTATATTGGAGTCATTACAGACATCCTGTAGGATCCCAATGTTGAAGAAATATTTGACTTCGGCTATAATATCTTCCTTTAAGGTTACCCAAAATATTGGTAAAACCCTAGCGTGAACCCATCTGAGCAAGGTGATTTTGCTGGCTCAATGCTGAAAACTGCTTCTTTAACTTCCCTCTCTAAAATATCATCCAATAAGATTTTGTTATTTTCTTCAGAGATTAAAGGCTCTATTAGGTTTAGAATTTTGTCTCCATCCATCTCCCCAGAGTAGTATATATGATTGAAATAATCAGAAATAATATTCTGCAAACCTGCCTCCCAGTCGTGCCAATTGCCGGAGGAATCTTAGAGTTTATCCCGCTGATCCGTACACGCGTGAAAATATTTTGTATTCTTGTTTCCTTCTTTTAACCACAACTATTTGGACTTTTTCCTCCATAAGCTTTCCTTTACTTTTCAAGTGCCTGATTTAAAAGTTCTTTCTTCTCCGCATATAAGATCATGCTTCGATTATCTCGTTTAGGTAAGAGTCTAGATAGAGCCCTCTGTAAATTGATAATCTCATTCCCTAGGGCTTTAGTCTTTGCTTCTCCCCAACCTTGCAAGAGAATACCCTTGTTGTTCAGTCGATCTCCCAACTGTCCACCAATTGAATTATCCAATGCTTGTTCATCGAATTTTCTACAACCCTCTACTCTGGTCCACTAGTTCTCAAAACGAAAGGTTTTATTGAATCTTGGACGGGTGCGAACCCCAGGATCTAGCAAAATACTTGCATGGTCCGAAGGGGCATACCCTAAATGATAAAGTTTTGTAGCGGGGAACCGAGAACGCCATTGTGGCGTGACAAGGGATCTGTCTAAGCGGGCCTCAATCAGGTTTGGGGTGCCTTTTCCTCTTTCCCATGTAAACTCGTAACCATTTAGGGAAACATCTTGAAGGTTGCGTAGGTTAAATCTTCATTTAACCCATTTAGGAGTTTGTCTGGGTATCTATCTCCTCCTCTGATTTCATTCTGCGAGCATATGTTGTTCATATCTCTCACGACACACCATGATAGACCATTTCTATCTTTGAACTCTTTCAACAGATTTCAAGTACGGTATCAAAGCTTCTATTAACTTCTCCATAGATCCCCGTTAGTCTATAAGAGAATGCTCCTCCCACTGAAATATTAGCATCAATATGACGAGCTGAAAAACTCAGAATACACATCATCCTTATTGCCAGAAAAGAGCAATCCCACCACTCCTGCCAACAGGTTCAATAGCCAGGGCTCCTTCATAGTTGATTTTTCTATGAACTTGATCAATACGTGATTGAACACAAAAAGTCTCTGAGAGGAATATAATATTAGATTTTTTTCTGGTTAACGATACTGGTTAGGAACTGAATAACCCGAAGGGAACCCAACCCTCGACAGTTCCAAATCAGTGCACTCATGGCTCTTGGTGAGCCCCAACCCGAGGGTTCGCCGATGATGCATCTGTTTCATTCCTGTCTATCGAGTCATCAGTATTATCGATGTCTAATCTTCTTCTTTTTTACCCTCCTTCCTGAGTTCCACTCCCATTATCTGGTAATTTTTGGATGTTCCATGTTGGTCATCTTCTGCATCCTTTGGTTCATTACCTTCCACTCTCTCCTTGGCTGATTTCCCCTGATTTTTCTTGCTTCTACTTTCAGTGCTATTTTCTTCTTCTTCTTCTTCCGATCAGAGTCCTCCCTTCCTTCATTACTAGGGTTGATGTTTGGTCTTGAGGGCTTTCCTCTGGAATTGCAATGTCACGGGTCTCCTATATGCACTATGTTATTTTCAGGAACTGCTCACAGCCAAATCCCGAAGGCCCGAGCACTCACCTCAATCTCTACACTTGGGAAAAGTTTATCGGTTTGACCCATTATGCCACAAGAGAAACAGAACGAAGGTAATCGCTCATATTGGAAATTGGCCCATTGTAATTCCCCATTTCTTCCCACACTTTGATTCTCTTGTGGAGGGGGCGAGTAGTTGGAATTTTTACTTGCACCCTCATGTATTTCTTCCACGGGCCTCTGAAATATACAGGATCGATCATCATCATTTCGCCTAGGACTTCACTTATTTTACGTACTGCACTCTCTGTTTTATGTATTGTAGGCAGATTATGAATTTAAACCCAGAGAGGAATTATTTAGAACTTAACATCATTAGGCGATTCATGCGGTTCCATTTTTTCCAGAAGCAGAGTTATTCTGTTGTATGTCCAAGGACCTCCTTTTGCTACTTTATCCGCTTCTCCTTCTTTATAGAATTGAAAGATGTAGAGGTTTTGTTCCACCATTTGGATAGTTACACCTTCTTTTGGTTTCCACAGGTACACCATCTGTTGCTTCATTGCCTCTGTCTCAATGTTTCTTTCCATCATGAACTTGCCAATGAGAATGTTGTTCGTGTTTACTGGTACGTCTCCTTCTTATGAATCTCCCAACACCAATTCTTCTTGTTCTTCTTCTAACTGGATCTCTGTCCATCTGTGTTGCAGGTCCTCCATGTCAATGGCTTTCCCTCCTTCTTCCATTGATAATTTTAGTTGCACGTCATCGTTTTCCACCACCATCTTGTGAAACGTTGTAATATAACTGCTACTTTTTAACTGTTCCGATTACGGACACAAATCGCATTAAGCGAGACACATACTCTCTAACTTCTCTCTACATTTTCCAAGCATAAAATTGTTAGTTAATTAATTAATTATATTTATTAGTGTGTGTAGTACTATAACTATGTATGTTTTTCACTTTATTACAATTCGCTTAATTATGTTATTTTTTTTGTTAAAAAGAAAAAAGGGTCCTTTGACACATTTCAAAATTTCAAATTTATCCTTAATCGCCTAACCTAATCTCTAACCAAACACCTGACCGATACTGGGGAGCTTGAGAGTGACATCGACGATGGAGGAGGAGATGACGGATGATGACGGCGGAGGAGGCCATTGCTGCGAGAGATCTTCTTATCAATCTTTGATTAATTATTATTTGGTTTGTGAAATGACAATTATGCCCTTTAGTTCAATTTCAAATTTGGGATAAAATTGTCATTTCATATTGAACCAACATTTGATTTTTTTTTTCCTTTTGATTTTTTATGATGCGTATTTCTATCATTTTTTGAAAATATTAACGGAATATGCTAAAATTTTAGCAGAGTTAGTTAAAGTGAAAGAAATTGATATTTAATTATATTGAACTGTTATTTTTTTATGAATATTGAATGATTAAAATTTAAATGAATAAAAATTGTGATTCAAAATGGTGTAGAATAAAAAAGGGGATGGACTCGAAGGGCATAAATGGAAGTTGATGAAAATGATATCCGAAAAAGCTCCGGCACTTTCTGAGCAATCAGAGAACCCGTGCAGTTCATTTCTTGTCAAACTCTCCTTACTTTACTTATCATTACTGTAAACAAAAGGAAATGCCACATCTTCTCATGTCATGTCACATGCGTACATAACTCCTTGCCATGCCATGCCATGCCATGCCATGCGTGACCATCTTAAATTAATTAAATAAAAGGGGGTTTCGAGCCAAGTGCTCTGTTCTGTTTTTGAAATTTAATTTAATTTATTTACTGAGAAAGGCATCAACAGTGGGTCGCGTGGTGCCACAGAACACTTGACTTGTGTATCGTCTCTTTCCATCTTCAGGAAAAGAGAACACAGTTGAGACCGTCGCGTGCTTTTAATTGGACCCTTTTCGTCACTCCCTTTAATTTCAACACAAAATCCCATTAAAGCTTAAAGATTTACTCTTAAACCTACCTACGTCTAGCTGCTCAGCTCGACCCTTCAACCTAGCTACCTCCTACTACGGTTTTTATTGAGATATAAATTTATAACAATAAGGGATCTTCCCTGTTGCAGGTTTTGAGATTTGCTCTCTCCAACTCCACAGGCTATGATTGTAATGATCTGGTTAGGGTTTTGACCTTTTCTTGATTTGTGAATAATGGGTTCTCCTTGAAAAGGAGGTTTCTATTTTGGTGGAAGATTTGCAGGCAAGAGAATGATGATGATGATTTGAGAGGTTTTGGTGTGGTTTGGGAAATTGATGAGATTGGGTTCTTGTGTTGGACCAAATATTTCTGGGACTTTGTTGCAACACTTTTTGGAACTTTAAACTTGTAATTTATGTATAAACTACAAAATGCAATGCATGAAAAGGAACAGAATATTTAAACAAGATCTTGCTTTTGTTGTTTCATTACAGCTCTGTAAGGATGATTAAACTAATTGGGTTTGAACAAAATGATGATTTATCTGCCAATGAAAAGGGTTCATTTGACTTCAATTCAAAGCAAAGTTCTCTCCTTTTTTGTCCTTTTTGTTTCTTCTTTTTACATTTTCAAAAGAGTCATGCCCATCAAAAAGCCCATCTTTTATGTCCTAAAATTAGATTTAATTCAAAAGCTTAAGTTAGAACCAAATTTTTACTCTGGAACCAGTGAGTGGATAGAGAAAGGGTTAAAAGAAGACCAAGCTACACTGCAAAAAAAATAAAACTAGTTTAGAAATATAATCACTAGAATGTTTTTGAAATTATCCAACATTTTCCATCTTAAACAACCTTCTAATACAGGCCTGGATTAAACATATGGGCCGTTGACCCATTGTGTAGGTGATACGTATTGGGCCGTAAGCCCAGTCTCGCCAAGCCCAGCAAGTGGCTGATAAGGCGCAAAACAGCGTAAAGATGGATCGATCGATCGATCGATCAGTGTGTGTGAGTGGTGGGTGCAGTGGATTGTGGCGATGAATCTGAACGGGAAGGATTCGATAAAAGCTGCATCGGAGCAGGTCTCTACAGAATTCAACACACTTATTAACGTCGACGATCTCCACAAGCTCAAGCAATCGCAGCACCTCATGTAATTAATTCTCTATATTCCTTAATCCATGTCTTCATTGATCTTGGATTCTTCTGCTGGAGCTTGTGGATTCTTACCGTGCTGATCCTTGAATTGAAAGTATTGTAAATTTGAATTGATTTGCAAAAAAAATGTGTTGTTTTTATACATATGTGCAAAATTGATGTAGAAATTTGTAATTTTCGACCAATGAAATGCAATTTTGTTTTTAATTCAAGTGTATTGATGTGAAGCAAAAAGGTTTTACAACACATTTCTCGATTCATTTTAATTTTTGGGAGCCTTGATGATGTTTGATTGGGATCATTTGATATCATTGAACTGATCATCTGGACTGTATGTCTGTCAAGTGATTTAATTTGCAATATTTGATGCATAATTTGAAAACTAATAGAGATGTGTGTAACTTTCAGCCAAATGGGGTAGCATTAACGGATGCATGTAGCAGCATTTTTTTATATTGATAGCAATTTGAAGCAAAGGGCTGTAACAGCACACTTTAAACTTGTTTTTCAAGCTGCTGAGAAATTTTCTTGTATGTCAGAAATTTGGTGGATGTGTTATATGACTGCAATCATTTCTAAGTAGGAAACAACTCAATGAGGGAAAATAGACACTATATGTAGTTCGTAAGTAGAGCTCTGAAATTACTACTTTGTGATTGAATTGTACCCTTGTTATTTTGCCCTTATTTTAGTTAAGATTAAACGCATTCTTAGGAGTTCAGATTTCAGAGAGGAAGAATTTATGAAGTTTGAATATTACATTTTAACTCTACATGTCAATCTTCAAATGGTATTCACAAAGTGGGAGCTTGAATAGTGATGTGGAGCAAGTGAGCTGATTGATCATGTTAAAATTGCAGGATGAGATGTTAGAATTACAATTACCTTAATATCACTACAAACAATAACTCTTAAATTGAAAATTTTGTGCTATCTGCTATTGGTTGTGACTAGCAATGTATTCGTAGAGTTTAAGATGGCTACATTTTAGGACTCTCTTCACTTTCACATTGATGAGCAAATGGTTCTCGGGTTACAAAATTATGCAATGATTTGCATATTTTCTATTTCCCAAAAGATTTTTAATTTTTTTATCAACTTAACCGTCATTCTACAACCCCCTGAAACTCCCCGAGAATGATAAGTGAAAATTGGTCCAAAAACTCTGTTTGACACTCATATACACTTTTACCTTCACGTATAGAAGTGTTAATTCTCATATTCTTCTTTTTATTCTTATTACTTCTAGTAGCCTTTGAAACTGTAAAACCAATGACAGTGATCCACTGTAATAACAAAATACATGGTACACTGAAATATCAAAACTCGCATATATGACTATAAGTTGTAGGATACTTAATCTCTGAAACTCCAATAAAACACAGTGACTACATACAAAGCACAATTCTCTTATTCCATGTTCTATAATTCTGTTATAAATTCTACGTATCTTTTTGGTAGTTGCATAGTTTACCAGAAGTAAACTTGCTTGCGCACATCCTCTTCTACTGACTAGGGCAACTAAGTTCTTTAGGACTATCTTATTTTACTAAATTAATGTTACTTTTGTACTGAATATATGTATTGTGTTTATATATAATACAAACCAAGGCTTTCCAATTTTCTCCCCTATTAGTCAATAGATCCTTATTCGTCGCCTTGCCGAGTTTTGACCGATCCCGAATTTTAGAACCTTCAAATTAACCTCCTAAGATCTTAAAGTTGTATGTTTAATTTATACTCCTGTCCTGGTAACATACTGCAGAACATTTGTTCTTTCCCTTAGTATTGGTTTCTTATTTAAACAACACATGGATTATGGTAACTAATTGTCTTTGCATGTTATATGCTTTGCTTTTGTGCCTAAATTTGCAGACTGGGGAGGTTGCAAGACAGCAATGCAGTCCTGTCACATTTTAATGAATACTCAGAGCATTGCTTTGCTGAAGTTTCTGGAGATTTCTCTAGAAATACACGTCTCTTGAGGTCTATGAAGTCTGATCTTGACTACATATTTCAGAAGCTAAGGTATGTCAATACTTCTTTTCTGCTTGTTCCTAGCTTAGAATAAATATTTCACGTATGTGAGTAATGACTATCATAATTACTATTAAGCATCTAGGATGAACTTAGTCTTTGCGTAATCATGTAGAGGATTGTTTGGGATAGTGAGGAGCTTTATTTGTAATAAAATAAAGGTTCTAGTATTTTGGGAAGCGTGTTGCGACAAGGAGAAGATGTCACCTTGTGATTTTATGATCGAAATCATATAGAGGCTATGACCTGGTTATTACACCTGCAGTTTTGTGCTGTCTTTAAATAAAATGAGTGTTAAACACTTGCTAGGTTGAAAGTTTTTGTTAAAAAAAATACAGTCAGTAAGATGCATCAAACTATGGGCTGTCTACAGAAGTCTGGTTGCAGACTACTAGTGATCTTTTCATAGGCAATTTATCTACATATAAATTGCACGTACCAAAATTATGTCGTTTACATTTAAGCAAGGTCTTTACCACTTGGCCCAATAATTGTTGGTGTGTACTTGTGATTTAAGTATAAGGTAGTACAGCAGAATCAGGGAAAATAAATTCGTTGTTTTATGAAGCTGATATCCAAGAGAAGGTCTGCAAAAACTGATCCTTTTTATTATTTGCTGCTATAAGCAGTTTAGGAAATCTTCGGTATGGTAGGTATACTGAGTTGAGTTTATAATTTGACGTGTAGTAGAAATAGTCTTGATGATGAAGTCACATTGTCCTAGTTGTTGTTTGTATGACATCAATACACATATTGTTACTCGTCACACATATGATTACATTCTTTTAGAACTTGCTAGTTTTCTCATTTTTCTTGTGATGATATTCTTGGATAATGGTTCTGTATAATTATTGACCATAATGTATACTACTAGGAGCATGAAGGCAAAAATATCAGCCACCTATCCAGATGCGTTTCCAGATGATTCAACCGAGGAAGTATTGGACAGGAGGCCGGACCTTGAAGTGCCTCAATAAAATTGCAACACATTTGAAAATCTAAAACTAAATTATATGTTTTGGTTTTTCTTCTTCTAGATACTGAAGATCTTAATTGTGTTTGTGCAATACTTATGCATGCTGAAATATACATTCCATGTCACTTTAACAACAAAAGAATTGAATCAATTGATGTTATTATCAAACTGATAAAAAGAACAGCAAAAGAGGAAATCTAATTGTACCGAATACTGAGTAAATGATTGGAGATTTTAGGGAAAATTGCAAAAACATGTTTTATACCATTACTTTTGCAAGAACATGTCATGTATTTTGTTAACGGATGATGAAATTACTCTTAACATTAAAATTATTTTAAAATAAAAATAAATATCTTTAAAAGTGTTCTTGAAAATATCTTTTAGCTAAAATTTGTATAATCAAAACTTCAAATTTATTTTTCAGTTAAAACATATATTTTAAATTACTTTTAAAAAAATACATAATTCTTAATATCATTAGCAATTTCACACATTTTGCAAAAAAAAAGAAAATTAAAGTGCACAGCACATTTTTGTCGTCATTCACAAAGTACAAGATATGTTCTTACAAATGTGAGATAGTAGTGGACATGTTTTAGAAATTTTTCCCAAATTTTATAAGCCAAAACTATAGGTGTTTCAAAATCTTAACAGTGAGGCGACACAAAATGGTTGATGTTCAATTTTAATGTCTATGAACAGATTTCAGTGCCTAATAACTTGAACAAACAAAACCCATGGTAACATGATTTTTACCAGTATAATTCAAGTACTTCGCTAATTACAACATTGATTGACTGGGGAAATCCACAAGATTCAAAGTGACCACTAAAAAGATCAGTTTGTTCACTTAATAATCTGCTTGTTCAAGTGAAACCAGGGATCTCCCCTGGCATGGGGGCCAACTCATTCTTGCCAAACCTCTCCTCGTCGTAGAATGAGGCTCGAACCACCCTGCCTCCGAAGAACCGACCATCAAGGTCAACCAATGCTTTTGTTGTCTCTTCTGGTCTCTCAAACTGCACAAAGATTCTCACAGCCTCATCAACAGGGAAATTTGGCTCTGTTATTTCAAATATGAGAACCCGAGTTACGATCCCATATTTCGCGCATTCTGATGCTACCTCGTCTTCTAACTCATCGTCAACCTCACCAGGGCCCACCTTTAAAAAGAAATCCAAATGATCAGCATTCTCATCTTGCTCTATTTACACAAGAGAGCAGTAAGCTTAAAAGATTATGACAATGCAGAGGGCAGATCCATAAGCAACCCAATAGAGATGCCATTTAGATTAGTAACAAACACATAACAGGAAACAAGCATGCAGTACAATGTCATGAAATGTCCCTTTCACTTCTTATGCATGACAGATAAGTTTCAGTTATATTGTGACAACACATGGTAAACACAAGAGTGCTAATGTGACATTACTAATCAAAGTGCAAAAGATAATGATAACCAAATTGTAACAACACATGAAAGTGCATATGATGAATGAGTGTAAACATATGCACTTTCATTCAGCAAGCTAGATTATCTTGCATGAAAGGAGAAACCAGGGTATACAGTAGGTATAACCCAACAAAGTTACAATTTAGATATGGTGCCCAAATTATTGAAATAGAGGTCCCTTCCAATTCTTAAGCTGTACTGCAAAGGGATTCTAGGGTAAGGTAACAATATAATATGAGGCTAACAACATATATGGAATACCTTGGCCCTCAGGTATTGGCTAGTTTATTATAGCCATCATTTTCAAGCATTTAGAACAGAAATTGTTAAGCAGACAACAACATTGCACTGAATCAATAAAGGGTATAAAATTTATGGGATGACTAATTGTTGTGTATGTGTGCATTCTTAATCATGATAGAAACCTGCTGGGAATGCAGGCAAAAGAAAGGATCAAGTTGCAGCAGGCAAAAGACTAAAGTTGCCTCACACTGAAGAAAAAGATATTCGCAGTTAAAGAGCAGCTTTCTCTTTTTTTTAAAGAATAAAAAGATTTACATTTGAATCTAACTCTACCAGTTCTAGAAGCAACTTCATCCTTCAAAAATAAAAATGTTTCTTTCTTCTTAAAAACCCGTCTAAATTGGATTGCTTATGGAAAGCCTTGTAAAAGAAAATTATTTAACAAGATATAGGGCACCATCTATCCTCACTGCTATTGCTAATGCAGTCAAGAGCTGGTAGCTGCCCCATTTCAATTTCTGCCGCTGTGTTAACTTACTGCATGGCAATACTAGCCAAGCAGCTCGGCCAGCTGCATAGGATTGGTTTGATTACAAAAATCTTTAACATTACATCATATGCAACAACTAATGATGTCACATAGTCCGCACCTATTGATGGTGCCTACAAGGAGGAGGAAGCAAGACCTATCCAAACTAGTATCAGTATACCTAACGCATAAACTCAAAAAGGATCAAAATAACTACCATGTTAAAGGTACATATTGCTTCACTCTAATGAACTCACTTTATCCATATCCATTAGTGGGTCTTGAAACTAGTTTGTATCCAGAATTTGAACGGGGCAATTCATAGGCACAAGAAAATAATAAATTAAAGTCCACATTATCATTAACAGGGTAACACTGAATCACATTAAAACAGATATTTGTGCATACCATGTTTCTGAGCAGCATGACTCTGGTGGGCGGTCCGTTCAAGTTGACACTTTTCACCTTCTTCTCGGGCTTATTCTCGCTAGCGTTAACGATGACCCCTGCCCTCCTATCCGTCTTCTTAGCCACCAATGGTGTTGTGATCCCCTGCTCCTGCTTCCCGAGGCCCTGCCCCTCCTTCCAACCCATTTTGGCCATCATTCTCTGTGCTGCAGTCATATTCCCACCCACACCAACCCCTAAGCCCCCAGTCTCAGACTTGCCAATGCTAAACCCGTCCACATTCCTTGGCGGAGATGGTGACCTAGGCACTGCCCCACTCATGGAAGCTCGGCGCTTCCATGCCTCCTCGCCGGAAATATTGAGCCGCGCCTGTGCAGTCTCCCTCTCTCTCTCCCTATCCCTCCTCTCCTTGTCCTCGTCCTCCTGGCGCCTCCTCTCCAGCTCCTTCCTCATCTCCGCCTCCATCGCCTTGCGCTTCCTCTCCCGCCTGTACTCCTCGTAGTCGTTGGGCCTGGCCGGGTCGTACTCGTCGATCACGCTCGAAGTGACCCCGACGAGCGCGGGCTGCGACATCTCGTCCATCAGCATCGGTGCTGACGGCGCGACGGAGACGGAGGGCGACACAATGGGCTTGGTGTTGGCGATCTTGGGCTTGTTCTGAGACTTGAGGACGGTCTGCGGCGGAGCGAAGATGGAGGGCTTGCGGAGGGTGGGAGGAGCGAACTTGGCGCTGCTGGACCAGACGGAGGAGGAGGTGGTGGTGGGTTTGGTGTCGTCTTCGGCGGAGGACGGTGGCGGTAGATCTCCGTACAGTCCACCTAACATCTTAGAGACGAAGGTGATGTCAAATTAGGGTTTTCGATTGATTAGGAATTAGGATAGTGTGATCTGATGTTGAAGGGGAAGAGAGGAGGATGGATTGGTGATGCAGTTTAATTTGGGAAAGTGAATTGGGATTTGGCTATAAGAGGAGAGCCCAAAGCCCGTTCGTGTGGCTATATTATGGAAGCCCAACCTGCAATCAGTAGTACAAGTTTCCATTCCTGAATCATATGATCCAGCCAAACAAAACAATACCCTTTTTTTTGTGAAAATTATATGGAGTTGGAGTTAAAAAGAGTGATATAGGTTTAAATAATAATAATACTAATAGGAAAACCTAGATATTATATAAGGAATATAAAATATTTTAATATTCTAACAAAAAGCAATTAAAAGATTTTTTTTATTAGTAAAAAAGACTTTATAAATGAATAAAAATGTACAATGGCGAAAAACCCCTAGAAATACAAATAGTCATGAGTTATGTAAAACAGCTCGCGGGTTCGCACATTAAAGAGGAAAGGTGCGCTCCCCCGTTCATGAATCTAGACCCCTTCCCTCATCTGCATGCATCAGCATGTAACAGTGGAGCTGCACAACTTAAGAACCTCCTTGGGCGTCTTCTCCCTCCCCTCGAGTACCATGTCGTTTCTGGTCACCCAAATGAACCAGAAGCCCAGTGTTAGTAATCTGCTCCACGATCTTCTTGCCACCCTCTTCAAGACTTTGGAGTTTCATCTTGTGAAATGGTCATGAACCGTCTCTAAGTGGATGAAAGGAACTCCCCACCAATCACGAAACTCCTGCCAGAAGTGTTGCGTCCAGGTGCATGAGAGCATCAAATGCTTGCATGTCTCATCCCTCCTCTGGTCGCACAAAACGCACCACCACTGGTCGATCGGGATCGGGACCTCTCTTCTGACCACAACATCCTTCTTCGGTAATCCCTCATGGAGGACCAGCCGCCCAAAACTCCAATAGTTCGGCAAGACCGACGTGCTTCATAGTTTGTTCGCCCAGTCTACTAGTTCCCCCGCCACTTCTTCTATCAACATCTTGAAACTCTTCTTCGCCGAAAATGTCTATCATGAATCTAGAAAATGGAATAATGGGTGTCCTCCCTCGGCTCGGTCGTACTCAATATTATCAGTAACTCCACCAACTCTCCAGCTGCCCCCGACGATAACACCCCTCTCAAGGGTAAGGACAACCTCCCAGTACTCAAGCATCAAGCATCGAGTGTCCTGGGGTGGATACACATCAAAACAGTCTCTGAAATCTCGTCTTGAGGCAGAAATCTCCTAACCAACAGTCGTCCCAGAACGAATCTACCTCCCATCACCCAGTCTCCACCTGACACATCCGGGTCCCAAGATCCTATGAAAAGTGGGGGAAGTTGTCAGACCAAGAATGTTGTACAACGTCCTCGACCCCGGGCGGCTCAAAAACGGCAAGGTGGAAAGGTCTCAAGTTGTCCTCTCCCATTTATACTTAGCACAAAGTACCCTATTCCATAGTGGATTAGGCTCTGACGCGAACCTCCACCACCGCTTCAACAATAAGGAAATGTTCACTGTTTATAGTCTTCTGATGCCTAGACCCTCTGTCTTCTTTGGCCGGCACACCACAACCCATTTCACCTTGACATACCCTCTGTGCCCCCTGTCCCTCCATGAAAAACTCATCATAATGCCCTCCATAACCGTCACTATAGTCTTCGGGGCCCTGAAAAGAGATGTGTAAAAGATGGGCAAACTCGAAAGAGCCGCCTTAATGAGAGTAATGCGCTCCCTGAAGGATATGGATCCCGCCCGCCACATTGCCAGTCTGTCCCTAAACTTGGCTGAAATCAAAAGATATTTCTCAAAATTGAAACTTGAACGAAAATCAATTAGAGTAAATACGAAAACTTGGAGCAAAGAGAGAAAACTTTTGAATGTGTTTAATCTTCACTACTACTTCCTCATATTTATACACAAGATTGTACAGCTTTCATTAAATGCAAAAGGTAAAATCACACTCAATCTTCTCTATAATTAAGGGTCGTGTTTTTTTATTTGGCCTTGTTTGTGTAATTGTATTGCTTGATTTGTATTTATGAGTAGTGTCTTATATAGGCATGAGTAATTACATAAGATAGCTACAAAATAATACTAATTACACTTGTGATATATATGAAAGTATATCTCTAATTGATGGGGCTTATCTATGAACCTTATCACTATCATTTGAACTCAATGTTATCTCTAACACACTCTCTCCTCACTTTTCCATTTTGTAGCGGCCCTTCCGGTTCGTGTACTTGAATTTTCAAGTGTCCTCTGAAATCTTCACCTCCAGCAATGCGTTATCAGGTCGGTCTTCGTTGGCGGGTGGTCCAACCGCACAACCCCCCTCATTTCCTCCGACTTGTACCTAAATTAAAAATACAATTTTTATTTTCAAAAATCAACATAAAAATTGGGGAAAAGTGTGAAATCAAACATATTGGGGATTTTGGGTTTTCGAATATAACATTAAGAAATTTGGGGTTTTGTATTGTTTTACCAAAGTTTGATGTACTCTTTTGACTGCTCCCAGAGCTTGGTCGAGGCGGCGATCTCGAACACGACTTGACGGAGCTCCGTCCCCTCTTCGGCGGCGAGTGACGGCTCGTCGGTGAGGTTCGACGACAAAAAGAAGTGAGTGACGGAGGCGACGCGTGAGAGCTCGACATGAGCTTCACTGTGTAAAGATTGTATGCGAGGAAGGCAAAGACGAGAAGCCATGCGAGGAGATTCGGGAGGCTTTTCATCGGCTGTTCCCAAATCACCTTCTCCAAGTCTTTCCGGTTCGCTTTCATGTCGATTCAAAGAAAATACTCGAAACCCAGTTTTCAGGCTTCACGAATCTGAAACCAGAGCTTCGCCATTGTTGAACTTCGTCGAAGACATTGCCAGATTTGGAGAAAATTATAGTCCATAATGAAAGTTTGCAAAAAGGTATATTGAAAATTTAACACATACGTGGGAATATTTTAGTCATTTTAAACTAAAATTTTAATAGACATCGCGAAACTGTCAATTTCAGAATACTTACAATGCCAAAAAAAATTTGATTAGTAGGATGTAATCGTAAAAAAGTCAATTTTTGGGTAGTCAAGTCACATTTGGGCGTAATTTAATTACATTTGCATACCCGTTTAAAGGCAGGCACCTTTGGTCGTGAAGACCAACCAGTTAGAGATGGTAACTTGTTGAGCCCCTGTAGCTTTGGCTTATCCATCTGCTCCAAAATGTTGCAGCTGTTGTTCGCGGTGGCGTTCTCGGCGGTGCCGTTGACGCTGTACGTTCCTCCGGTCAGAAGCCTGAACCTGTTCGTGGAGACGGTGGAGGATCTGCTCCGCAACACCGCCGTCTTCACCCTCGCCGCCTATCCTCGAATCCGCCTCGCCTGCTCTCGAATCTTCCACTCCCTCCTCCGCTTCGCTACCTAGAGCTATGTTTCAATCTCCTTTCTTCTTTGCTTGATTTGATTTTAGGGGTTAGGGTTTTTTAGGCTTCTCTGCCCCCCAAATTCACTGCTGCTGTGTTTACTTGTACATCGGAGATATGTAATTGTAACACATACTTGTTGTTTCAATTTAGATGCTTGTTTCTGTTTTTTTACCTGTAAATGTTAATAATATGTGACTAATTAGGATTTGAATAAATGAATTTCATTCACTTTCATGTGCCTGTTGCTCCTCTTAAATCCAGAAAATTTAGGGGTGATGGGTTTGCTTGATTGATGCTTGCTTCTACCCAATTTGGGGTTTGACTGCAAAATCCTTCCCATTCAAGCCTTTTTGCATTTTCTGGTCTTTTTTTGGACAATTGTGCTTCTTATTTTCTTTTCAGCTCCAGATTGGATTATTTTCACTTGTCCTCTCAGCAGACATGACCCCTTGGTAAAGCTTTGGTTTTTTTCTTCTGAGTTTCTAAATTTGTACCAAATTGAGGCCAAACTGTAAAACATTACCTTTTGGTTTTCTGCAATTCATCATATTAAAGCGGCACATTGAAAAATAAAAATTAAGGTTGGGCAGATGTAAATATTAATATTTTTTAGAATTTAGAATTTTAAAATAAATATTTTGTTTATTACTTTGGTAAATTATTATTAATAAATATTTGGAAAACAAGTTAACCATATTTCACATTTATAAAAGGAATGATCGAAACCCTAAATTTGACTGCGCATGTTATTTCTTATAACTTTGTAGTGAAATATGAACTTTTGCATTCTAAAAATACTTTTATTTTGCAATTGTATATGAATACCTTAAAATTTTCCTCTCAATTTGACTATGATTTTTATGGCATTTCGAA
Organism: Geranium brycei; assembly: GCA_036897365.1. Lineage (NCBI taxonomy): Eukaryota > Viridiplantae > Streptophyta > Magnoliopsida > Geraniales > Geraniaceae > Geranium > Geranium brycei. The sequence goes on along the minus strand of JAYMTP010000962.1, from coordinate 10,105 downwards.
ATTGGAATAAAATTCATTTATGTAATATTTGTTTGTTTTCTTAGGTCACCTTCAAATATGTATATGTGTAATATTTAACATTTTAAGATTGGCGAATATGTTTATTATTAAAATTGAAGCAGTTGCTCTAAAACAGGGGCTCCAGTGGGCGAGCTCTTTGGGCCTCGATAGAGTCACGGTGGAATCTGATTGCCAGACCGCTATCAATCTTGTTCGGCGTGCTGAAGGTCTCCGCTCACCAGTGGGTTTAATTCTGAAAGATTGTGCTGATATGTGTAATATGTATGTAAATTATAGTTTGAATTTTATCCGCAGATCAAGTAATTTAGTCGCTCACGAGGTGGCAAATTTAGCCCGACACAGTACTGATTTTGAGTTCGAGCCCGAATCCTTGCCGGATTTGTTAACTCGTGTACAATGTATCGATTTGGAGCAATAAAATCTCTGATCCTTTACTTTCAAAAAAAAATTCATAATTTTCTTCTATTCAAGAAGGTTGGGGAAGAATTGAGTTGACAAATGTCCTTTTATAGTTTTATTGGTCTTAAGGTCAGTAGATGAAAGGATATTGTAATTATTGGTCATGTGTGAGCCAAATTGGGCCCATTTCATATATACTATCTGAATAAAATATGGAAAAAAATATATTATCTGCTTCACGAAGAATCGAGAGCAAAGACGATTTTAGACTGTGTAATAAAATATTGTTCATCCAAGATTTTGGTCAATCCTTATGTAATGATAAGGTTTTGGTGGCTTTAATCGTATCTAATTTCAGCCAGCTCACTGACAATGCAACAAAAACCTTGTTTAATTAATTTATTATTATTATTCCACTACACCTGGACAGTGTAGCATTAAAAATTAAAAATGATAATCCAAAATGAAAACTGTTGTGTGAGTCTATGGAAGGTTGCGTTTGGATCCCTCACTAAGTGTTCTCTTACCGTCTAAAATAAGGGATGTTGATTATGTTTCGAATGCAAACTTACAAATCATTATTATTTAATAGGGGTGATGATCCATATCAATTAATATTAAACTCATATTTTATTATACAACTAATTTAATTAAATCTATAAAGAATAAATTGGTCATTAGATTGGATGATTTCAACCGAAACAATTAATTTTATGATTTCACGGTGCTGATTTCAATTTATTTTTAAAAAATGTTTAATTTTTTTTCAGTATCATCGTGATTTCACGATTTTCAGCTTTTTGTTTAAACATGTTTTATTGTGTCCGTATTATAACAAGATACTAAATCGGTTGTAATATGGAGGACCGAGTGTTACACGCTTCTAACTGTAAAGGGTTCTGAGTACCATATTATATCCCATAGATGAACTATGTTGGGGGAGAGATGTAACAAAGGTCCCGAGTTAAAAGACCAAAATAAAATCTCTCTTGTAAATGTCCTATCGTATGATCCAAAAATGTTTATAAATTTGTATTTGAAATATGTGTTTGTAAAAGCTGAAAATATGCCTAAAAGTGAGACCACTATTGCTAAAACAAGTAAATAGTTCTATCCAGCCCATCTTTTGGCATGCGATTAAATATGAGCCCAGTAAGTTGGGCCATGATCCAGCTCATACATTACATCGGCCCACTGTTTATATACAAAGCCCACCTAACTTCAAACGGCAAAGAAGCTTATTTGCGACGCCTCTCTCTCTCTCACGACCAGAGGAACAAGAAAAGGTTCTGAATTTTATTACTCAGGCCGTTGAAACCCTAACAAGCGCTCCAGAAATCGCTTTCCTTCTACACATGTTTCTGAGGTACGTAACTGTATTCATTTTGATTTTGATTTTCTTTTCTTTCAATCTTCTACACATGTATGCATTGATTCTATGAATTTCATCGCTGATTTGTGGCGTCTCACGTGTTCGGTAGTTCTCGTGGAGGTCGATTTTCCATCTCTCTGATTTTCTCGGAAAATGGAGGAAATTGGGTTTAGCAATAAATGTTGAATTTGATGTTCACTGGCCAGTTTATGTGAAATTGCAATGATGTAATATTAAAACCTTTTTTATTGTTGTTTTATGGTTATTTCCTTGAAAAGATTGTACTTTTTTCGAGTATATATGATCTTATGAGGCATGTGCCTTTGTGTTAGGCCTATTTGTAGATACACTGAACAACTTGTGAGGGTAAACATCGACAAGGGTCAGCGAAAAGTTTTGATTTTGGGGGATTGGTGAATGCTTATGTGCCATGGCCGAGGCGTCATCCTCCCTTTCAGTGCTTCCATGGATTTGGACTATTGAAACCCTTGCAAGCGATGAGAAAGTAGACCCTTCCTTCATCAATGGTAACACTTGACCTCAATTTTATACTAAAAAGCATCTTAAATTGGTGAAGGGTAGGTAATTAAGGTCTTCTTTCTTACAGATGTTATTGAAAATGCTCCCCAATTACCTGATGATTTGGGGGGGAACATGATAGAGATGGTAGCTCTGAGATGCTTGGAGGGTTTGTATAGATCTCGTGATGGGAGTACAAATAAGGTTTCTTTGGGGGTGGAGTCCGAAATTATGCTTGATCCCTCTGAAAGATGTGAAAGTGTTCTTCGCTTTATTTTTGGTAAGGTAATATCCTTCAACATCTGTCTTCAATATTTGTGCATTCACTTTGTTTTTGGAAGTAATTTGTGTGAGGTAAAACTTGGCATGCTAATAAGGTAGATGCCTATGCATTGTGACCTTGTGGGTTAGGCTTTGTAGGTATGAAAATACTCGTCTTAGTAGCCAAATTGTTCTTATATTGTTACTTCTTAGCTATACTCATTCACTGACATCTATAGATGTTTTTGGAACCATATGAGTCATTTATTGTTCTTTTGCCAGACTCCAAATTTGAGTGTGACCGGAGATGAACAGCATAGATTGGATATTCACTCCTTTATTATGCATAAAAGAGCTTCTATGCCTAAATGCACTTTACAACAGGTAATGGGATTTTTTTTCCTTTCCAAAATATCCCACTATACCTGCTTATCCACTTTTTTTATTTATAATCGGGTGTCTGTTACTCTTACAAACAGCTGAAAGATTCGATTCTTGAAGGGACTCATAAATACGCAGCTACCTTGAAAGATATTAGTGGATTGTCATGTAAAAATGAGCGTGAAACAATTCCATCAGGTGACGGTGATCGTAATGCACTTCCACACATGCATACTTTAACTCAAAGCAATGAAGAAAGGGGGAACTCGGTTTCTCAAATCCTCGGGGATGGGTGTAAACTGTTAGAAAAAGTTCCACTTAACTTGAACATGTCACCCTCTGGTAGGAACAGGTTTGAGTTGGTTAGTGAAAAGGTGGTTGGAGATGTTCCTGAAAGCCAAAACTTTTTGAAATCCAAAAAGCGTAAGCACTGTGAATCTTCTGCTATTACAGCTGAAGATGAAACCTGCCAAAACCCCACCAGCAATGAAATAGAAAATAATAGTACGTGTCCTTCAGAGCCACAAACGTTAAGCGCTGCTCCCCAGAAACGAATCCATCATGAGATTCATGAATCCAGTGGTACACCAAAGCATAACTTTCAAACGGTAACTCCAAAGAATGCATCCCATGATGAGTCTCAGAAGAAGGTTATTACTAACAAACCCAAACATAACACAGATGATTATCGGGAACCAGAAAAGTTGTCTGACTGCGATGGATATGGCAATGAGAAGATTGATGCTTTCATGAAGAAGAATCAGTTTTTGGGCTCTCACTTCAATCTCGGTCATAGCTCCTCAGCAACAGTCGACTGGACAGAGCGAAATTTTTGTGTTAAGTGTAATGAAGGGGGTCAGTTGTTGGTTTGTAATACTCGAGGTTGCTACATGGTGGTCCATGAGGACTGTTTGGGTTTCTCAGCCAGATTCGACAATGAGAGAAACTTCAGTTGTCCTTTTTGCACATATTCTGTTGCTATCTCAGAGTATCTTGAAGCCAAGAAAAAGGCTTCCTTGGCAAGGAAAAGGCTAGCCTCATTTGTTGGTCCAAACTTTGAGCATAGGTCAAATGGACGTACTGAGGGAGTGCATAGGAAAGAAGATAATTCAAGACAAGGAAAAGATGAGGATCTTGAAGTTGTTCGGAAAGAACATCTGGGTGAAACAGAAGGCAACCAAACTACTGCCACTGAAGGCCATCTGAATGATGCCAACAACAAACATGTTCAGCAATGTGTAGATGAGGATCTTGAAGATGTTCAGAATGAACGTCCAGGTGAAACAAAAGGCAACCAAGCTACTGCCACTGTAGACCAAATGAATGAAGTCAATAGCAGTGACGTTCAGCAATGTGTAGATGGTAAACAACGGTCAGAACCTTTAGTATCGTTTGCTAATATAAATTTACCATGTACGGAAGATAATGTAGATTTACTATGTACAGAAGAAGGAAATGTAAATAATCGTGCATGTTGTGAATCTTCTAAAGAACAAGGAGAAGATGTGATGGACCAGGGTTGCCCAGATGTAAGAGGGTCTGGAGAAGAGGATAATGTACCACCAGCTGACCACAGATGTGACAATAGTGAATTATCTTCAGAAAACAGAGAGGTTAGCTATGTGAGTTGGAGGTGTATTAAAAAGAGGGGTGTGCAAAAAGAAACTACCGACAGTAAAAATGGCAAATTTGCCACTTCCATTGACACCAGAAAAGGCAGAAGACAAGAAAAAGATCAGTAAGTTTTCCATAATTTTGTACCCTACCCAAGCAAATAATTATTCTATAGCAATTTTTTTCTTCAGGAAATCACTTTTGTACAGTAAGATTGAAGAAGATAAATTGAGCTTAAACCTTGTTCAATTTTTCAGTAGGTACCCTATAATTCCTGAGCTGCGACGAATCAGGCTTCCTTTTACAGCTGATGAGGAAGAGATCATAAAGGTAATATTTGTTTGAATCATATATGTCTGTATATTAATTGTTTCATGTACCATTGCCAACCTATAAATTTGCTAAATTCAGCATATCATTTTATATTTTTTATTTAAAATTATTTATTGTCGTGATGGAACATGGAATCATAGGTTTTGTGTTTTCCTTCAGAATTATATTGAATCAGTTTTTCTTATGCGGGTTTAATGGAGCTTGTCAAAAAAGTTTTTGGTGTTCCACATGTGCTAGCTTTGGTCTGGACCATAGTCTAAGTTGAATAACAAAAGGAAAATCTAAAATGACTTGGTCAAAGTTTCAGTGGTTCAATAAAGGTTTTTCGAAATGTGAATTCTTGATCATTATTTTATTACCGTTGCAGTTGGGAGTAAGCAAATTTTCAAATCATCATCAAAAATCTATTCCATGGAAAACAATTTTGGAGTTTGGTACTAAAGTATTTCTGAAGGGGCGTACAACGATGGACATCAAAGACAAATGGAGGAACATGTGTAAAGGAAACCCAAATTGTAAGTGCATTGTTAACATTCTGGTCAGTTTGCATATGATGCATTCTGTTACTATGATTTTCCTTTAAAATCTCTGTCTGGACTTTTACCTTTCACTTTTGATGCTCAAAAGTTAACTGAAATTTGCTCAGAACATAGAATCCTGTAGTTCACATTAGGTCTAAATTTGTAAGGCTTTTAAAGTGATAAATTAATCCTGAAAGCAGAATAGGCTGGAGTTAACCACGCTTGAACTTTTTTTTGTTCTCTTGGTTATTAGTGATGCAACTTTCTTTAATGTTCATCACATATCCATTCTAAATATGCATGTCTGGCATGTTTGTGAATCTTTCGTAGAGCTTGGCTTACTTGCATCTAGATTTAGATCATTTTCATTTTGTTGCATCCATGCAGGTGGCTTTTAATATGGAAGGGAAGAAGCAAAATTATGGAACTTAGTAGCTCTTGCAAGAAGTGATCAGTTACCAGTCTTAAGATCTGGCTTCATGTCGTTCGTCATGAAATTAATGTAGGCAGGAAGTGAATATTGTCCTTTTCTACTCTCCCCTATCAAGTTTCAGCCTCCTAGTAAACAGGGCAGTTCTCTGTGTTTGCTCCTGTTTTTGGTATTATTGAGTTTCAGTTAGGGATGTGCCACATATCCAAAGGAAAGGAAATGACTGTACATAGTAGGAGAATTGTGTGCCGTGACATTTGTTTCATCTATAACATACTGTGATAATGTAATTGATGTTTTGTGCCTTAGACATCCATCACTTTGCTTTTCAAAATGCTTCTGGCTTGTTTGAAGTCAAATCACTAGTGACAAGACCCAGCTAGAAAATTACATGAACTTTCATATCAAATTAAAACACAGAGTATGCTTAGTTAAGTTGGTTTAAACTGCATCTTGCTTGAAAAGTTGGATGATAATAAACCACCTAGAACTTAACATGGCAGAAAATGTCTATTCAAATTATGATAAACTGGAACGAATGACCTGACCCAGAAAGTATAGACTGGTGCATGTAAGCCCCTGTGCATGATCTTCACTCCTCTTTGGAACTTGTAAAAGGGAAATCAGCTTCTTGATTTAGAGCCTGTACTTTGAGATTAGTACCACAAGCAATCATCAGCCAAAATTTTGCATGCATTGTGAGATGACATACGCAATTGTTACACAGCCCGCAACATTTTCTTCTTTGATCCAACAAAATCTCCCAAATTACTATGGAGATAAATTCTTCCAGAACAAAAGCTTAATTAAGCTTTGGAATGATAGACTCATCAAACTATTTAACAATGAGGGCATCGCGTCCAGGACCAACACCAATGTAATTGATGGGCACGCCAACAAGCTCTTCTATCCTTTCCACATACTGTTGTGCGGCCTTTGGCAGGTCTGAGTAGTTCCTTACAGAAGAAATATCAGTCTTCCATCCCGGTAAAACTTCGTATTCAACCTAAGCATATCAGAAACGAATATGTTAAGTACATGCATACATGTTTATATGCCAACTTATATGGCATTCAAATTTTTAGCAAAAAAAACTTTATCACAAAAGCCCTAATAGGATTGACATGACAAAACTGAAGAGTACAATTCTTATAGTGGATGGATAATTCCACACCACAATAGAAATGGAAAGGTTAGGACTATAAAAGGATTCAATTTGATGCCTCCAGAAAAAAAAATTCATGTGAACACAACATGTAAATGGAACTCGTCACGTGACTCACTTGCAGTTGGTCAAGAAGACGAAGATCCCCTGGGAAGGATTTGATTGGCGTACCGTCAGGTTGTTTATAAGATATACCCAACTGAATCTCCGAAAGATCCGACAAAACATCAAGTTTGGTAAGATTCAATGAAGAAAATCCATTAATCTGACAGCTGTATTTCAATGCAACTATATCGAGCCAACCACAACGGCGGGGACGACCAGTAGTCGTGCCAAACTCCTGTCCGACGAATCGAAGGAGGTCTCCTCCTTGGCCCAAGTCTTCAGTGGGAAAAGGACCCGATCCAACTCTTGTACTGTACGCTTTTACCTGCATAAGGAAACCTCCTACTCATCAACCTGAACCGGATGTATCAAATATGTTTGTATTACTAAATGCAAGACCAGATCTAACAAATACTATTTAGCGGTGATGTCATTCTTAGTCGATAAGTATAACTACAAAAATTATAGATAAGGGGGTCTGTGCTTGTCTAAGAATAAAAAAATTAGACCTTGTAATGTCAACACAGTTTACTAATCAATCGGGATATTGTAGGATGGCAATGCCTAACAATAATTCAAGTTGGAGAACAAGTTAATAAGAAAACATAAGCAGACATGTCCACTTACCACTCCAATTAAATCACCCAGAACTCTTGGAGCAATGCCGAGACCTGTGCAGATTCCACCAGCTGAAGGACTAGACGAAGTTACAAAGGGATATGTTCCAAAGTCAATATCAAGCATGGTTGCCTGACCACCCTCAACCAAAATCTTCTTCTTTTGTGCAATGGATTCACCCATGACATGCACGGTATCGGCAATAAAAGGCTCCAGCCTCTCAGCAAACCTCTTGTATTTTTCAACTTCTTCCTTGAGCATTTCAGGACCATACTTAAAGTCGGGAAATCTCGCAGCAGCATCAGATAATAAAACATCAAGCTTCTGAGGAAATGTATCCATGTACCTCAGGTCACCTACCCTGATGCCATTTCTAGTCACTTTGCTCGAGTAGCAAGGTCCAATTCCTCGCCTTGTGGTGCCGATAAATGATTTAGCAAGATCCACTTCTCTAAGCCCGTCTACTTCTTGATGAAAATCAAACAATAGGTGAGCACGATCTGACACTAATATCCTACCCTTGCAGGAGACCCCATTAGATTCGAGGCTGTCGATTTCTTTGAATAGACCTGGAAGATGCACCACAACTCCATTCCCAATAACACACAGAGTTTCCTCATTAAGAATACCCGAGGGAACAAGGTGAAGGGCAAACTTCTTTCCCTCCGAGTTATAGATGGTGTGTCCAGCATTTGCTCCACCCTAACATGTATCATATAAGCTTTGTCAAAACACAAATAAATTATCTAGCCATCATTTTTTTGCAGTAAAATAACGATGGAAGTATATGAATGTTCAAATATGTTTAAAAGCATGCTAAAGCTAAGAGGAAAAAATATGCATGGGAAGGCTAATTTTGCTTGTATGTCATGCTTATAATAATTCTATACAGTACACCATACACCATTGAAACAATTGTAAACTCGAAGGAATACTGTATTAATTTTTACATTCTTCGTCCACTGAAGCAAAATAAATTAAAATCGTAAACAACTAATTGCTGAGTGAATTGGACTGAATTGGTAGGGTAAATGAGTATTATAGACAATTGCCCTCGAATCACGTCAACATTATTTATTTAAACCCAGCAAAATATCTGATAAATTAGCACATCAATTTTTTGAATACATAACACAAATATATATAACTAGAAGTAATTAATTTCATGGTAGCATTCCAATTCCAAACAAGTGTGTTTATCTGAGCAAACAAAGATTAGCACTAGAAGGCCTCAATGATAACAAAACCCCTAATTATAAGTTCCAATACCGCCCGAAAACACTTGTGCTAGAGCTCAATTGTTTCTCAGAAAAATCCCAAATTCATCACATACTCAATGCAAACGCATGAAGCCAATCAGGCGCAAACCTGGCAGCGAGCAACGACGTCGAAGTGTTGGGCCAAGATGTCGACGAGCTTTCCTTTACCTTCATCTCCCCACTGGCAGCCCAGCACGCCGGAGACCTGACTCAGAGATTCGAACCTGGCGGCGGCGGGGGGCTTGACGGCGACATTGGGACGCCGAGGAAAGGAGAGGGTGGGGCGGAGGAAGGAGGTGGAGGAGATAGGGTTGGAGTCGAACTTCAGGAATGAGAGGTTCATTGTAGCGTACGAGTTCATGGCTGAGCTGACACACAGTAAAGGAAAAAGGAGGGTGCTTCACTTGTCTTGAGGGATCAAAATAACGAAGCTTTTTGTTTATCAATAAATGACTCTTGTATTGAGACGAAGTGATAGAGTGTCTTTATATATATATTTTTTTTGAAGTTTGTGTCTTTATATTATAATTTTAAAATTAATTAATTAATCTATAAACATATATTCTTTATTCTTTATCTTCAAATTTTTTATATCTGTATCTTTATCATTTTTGATTAAAATTATATAAATTTCAACAATTCTATAATATAAAGTTCTAAACTTTTATACTTCAAACAGAAAAAGACATTTAATTATGGGATAATTATAAGTGGTTATTTCTAGAATTGTCTGTTATTCAGGTAGATACATCTAGAATATTTTTTTTTAGATGGGTACACTTAAGATTTGTAAAATTTTTACTTTGCACCTCTCTATCCAATTCCGTTAGTTTTTAATATTTTTAACATATGAAATGACTAAAATACGCTTAAGGAGTAAATGAGTTATTAAAATTGAAATGAAAAAACTAAAATGTCCTCACCTATACTTCTAATTTTCAAACATATGTCAGTGTCTTTCTCATTTTATCCATCCTCTCTCCTCCCTCTCCCTCTCCCTCCCTCTCACACCAATTCTCACATCAATTTATGGGAAAAATAAGCCCAAACCAGAAAATTAAATTCCAAAAGTCAATTAATTTATGTATTAATTAGAATGGTTCACGT
>JAYMTP010000961.1:0-27509 GCA_036897365.1 Geranium brycei | reverse complement strand
GCTCGTTTATTAAATGAGTCTGATCTTGAGCTCGAATTCGGCTCGAACGGCTGGTTTACACCCCTACTAATACCCAAAATTCCTGAACTCTGAATTATAATGAACAAAAAACAAGATAATCAAATGTTGTGGATAATACAATAGAATGCACATACATTGTCAATTTCATCCATAAAGAATCCCAACAATCGGCTTGAGATTCATAGCCATATCAACACAAACCATTTGTTTCTGCAAATCTATCAGAGCTATGATTTTTAACTACATGAAACCAAAAGCTATAGAGCTCCAAATAGTACAAAATGGTGGAATTGTGAATTCTTGCAAACTCACTTCCCCAAAATATGAAGAACATATCAGAAACATTACATTGTATATATCAGGGCGAGCAAGCGTAACTTTTCTCCGGCGATGTAATTGACCGTATGCATGTATGAATCGTCTGTTTTAAGGCGAGAGCCAGTGTAAGTTCTCGAGCGTTTCTTAGTTGAACGGCTTGATGTGGAAAACCTGGCAAGCGGGTGCGTACGACTTCTTGGCTGCAGCTTGCTCAAACTTCTTGGCGACGTCTTCGTCGATTTCCAAGTTGTTTTGGAGAAAATACTTGATCCACCATGACGAGCTGCGCAATTTGGCCTTCAGAGAAAATAGCATTTCATCGTGTCATTAATATTGATTTGAAGATGCAGAAGTTTTCGTGAAAAAAACTAAGAGAATTGCAATATGTCTCTACCCTAACTTAGTTCAGTGGTTTTCCCAACAGACTTGGAAAACTATAAATATTCTCACTCGAGCTTCTCAAAACCGAGGTTATCAAAATGTTTTTCACTGGATCAACTAATACCCAATGTTCTAAAAATCGGACTAAACAGGGATTTTTAGAATACCGTGATGATTTCATATAATCGGGCAGTTTAAGTCAGCTAGGTGGATCAAGGCGGACCTAGGCAATTTTCTTTATATTTTTTTGAAAAAATAAAATAATTTATAGTAATATACCGTTTTATTGGATATAAATGTAGCAAATGTTAAAATATTAATTTTTATAACTTAAATATTGATTATTATTTTTATATGGTATAATAGTTCATAATTTGATAATGCATATTTAATACTATTTGTTAAAAGGTGAGAAATACAAATCTGACTAATCACCAATTAGTCTCCGGATGTCCCTATCCGCCCATCTAGCGCCTAGCGTTTTTTAGAAACTGCTAATAACAGATATTCCACAAAAGCAGATGAATGGAAAAACGATAAATGGCATATAAAGGTCGCATGTCCATTTTCATCGTGTTATGGGCGAAAAAGAGAATGGGGGGTTATGCAAAAACTAGTCCATGTAAGATTCTACTGATACATGATTGATTTCGCATCCCATGCACATGCTGCCAAAAAATAAAGCCTTAAAAGATTACAAGTAACTTACTGGACGGCCGAATTTGGATAGCTCTGCAACTTTTGCCCTCTGTTGACCTGGAAAACCTACTCAGAAATTATACATCAACACGATAAAGTTCAAAATACAAGTTACTTCCCGAGAATAAGAAATTAAAAACCAAAATGGCATGAATAATAATCTTTTATGCATCGGAGTAAGTCCGTCTTCAACTATGCATATTTGTCAATAAAACCAAAGCCATAACAGATACCAAAATTATTTTGTTTTAAGGGTTCAGTTTTCAAGAAAAAAGTGCTTATGAAGAATTTATGCAAATTATAAATCAACACAATAAACTGAAAAATACAAGTTACTTCCCGAGAATAAGAAATGAAAAACCAAAATGGCATGAATAATCATCTTTTATGCATCGGAGTAAGTCTGTCTTCAACTATGCATATATGTCAATAGAACCAAAGCCATGACAGATACCGAAATTATTTTGTTTAAGCATTCAGTTTTCAAGAAAAAAGGGCTTATAAAGAATTTACCGGCAAATATAACAACACCGTCAGCAGCCACCCTTGCCAATTCCGGAACGGTTTTGTTCAGGTACTTCGGAGACAAGTAATCCAAGGCATCGGAAACTATGATCAGGGAGAACGATTTTGCTCGATACGGCAAAGGAAACTTGATATCAGCCACGCGTACGACACCTTTGCGCACGAGACTCTTGCAGCTGGCATCAACATCCTCTACGTCGTATGGTTCCACGCCCCAGGCCTCGGTATCCTCTTCTTTCAATAACCTAGATACCACCGAACAAGTGTCTGGTCCCACGTGCAACACTTTATGCATGCTGTCCCCGTATGCCTTACTCAGAACAGGTAAGGCTCTCAGAATCTCTGAACTACATGAAGCACTTCCTACACATACACACATAAGGTCGTTCTCTGATTAACAAAGTTACGTGATATTATGACGCAAGCAGTTGTATCATGTAAGTGATCAACCAATAATAACCTGCGTGAGTCCAGGACCAATAATACTAGAAGTTTATGAGAGTGGATACATTCAGTATATTTGCATAAGGTAGTTAAAAGAATTTACCGTCAATTCTACTACCAAAAGCCAAATTATCATCGCTGCCACCTGTTACACGAAACCAATGTATTGAGTAAAAATATGAAACAATCCGTACATTTCAAAAGAAAATACTGAGCAACCACAGTTGTTGTTTTTTCCTGGATATAAAAGTTTGATTACCACAAACCCAGCAGAAGGAAACTTAAGATATTAACAAATCAATTTAATAGTGTTTTGAGAAGAAAAAAGAGAGTTCATGAACACATCCGGTTAATAGAAATTCACGATGGAAGATAGAATACATACCTGATCCTTTATACAAATAGCCAATGATAAAGATCGCGCCCTGAAATAGTCAGAAAGTAAAAATATATATCAGCACTTTGTTATACTAAAAGAAGACTAAAATGCAATCCATTTGTGTAGGTGCTTTAAGCCTTTAACCACCAACAATTCTCATGAAAAGTGATCAATGAAAACTCTGGGTGGGTGTGTTGCAGAGGATCGAGATAGCAACGAAAAGTACCACGACAAGGAGCCCTATGGTTAGCAAAGGTGATGAGCGTGATTTTGAATGAACCAAACCCGCAAATGGGATACCACCACCATCAGAAGGACGTCGAGGGTTTACTGGTCTTCTTGACATGGTTGTTCAAAAATGATGAGCCTGCATCGTGCACAGTATTAGCTAAAGAGGGCATAATAATTTTTTCTTGAAAGTAAAATCTGAATTTTCGTAAATGATTCTGTAACATCATTATTTGGACTCAATTTATTCATAAAAACTTGGGACGAGAATCTATCTCTTGTAGCAATGTTACTGTTAACAAAGTTTGAACTGAAATCCTTCACTCTGGCAAGTTATAAATAAAGGTTGGGGATTTTTCAAGATGAAAATCAAACAATGAGATATTTGTTTTAATTACACTTTTAATATCAAACAATGTGAATGTAGGTAATTCATTTTGTTGACCGGAAATCAGGGAGGTATAGTTTTAAATACTCTTGGACAAAAGATAAGGAAAACTGTATGGTGGACTTCAGTACAAACAGGTAAGATGCTTAATTAGATGCTGGTTGTAATTTGTAACATTAATTAGCATGACAAGATTTATGGTATCCTAGTAGATCTAAAGCCCAACAAATGTGTGACATCTAAAACTGAACTTGTGTTCCACTTTCTCAATCTTCTTCATATCACACTCCAATTAGATATTTGCTAAGAATTATGAAATCAGTCTCTCAAAACTAGTCCATCATTGAATCCTATTTATCCTCTTCGAGTTTCCAAGAAGTTGATGATGAATACAAGCTAAAGCCCCAACTCCCATCAACTCATTGAGTTCCTTCCATAATCCTTGAAGATAAATCATTTAATGTTCAAAACTAGTTCAGATCATATACAAGCTAAAGCCCCAACTCCCATCAACTCATTGAGTTCCTTCAATAATCAAACAACCCCATCTTGCTTCACTCTCTAAACCACAGAACTCAAACAAGCTAGACCCCCAACAACCCAAGTCAGAAATGGCCCAAATGGGAGCTGAACAATGCGCCCCAAGTATAATCCCAGAAAAAAGCATCACATAGCTCAAAGATCACACAACAAAACAGAACCCACATCCCAAAAACACCTATACACACCAACCCAGATCGCCTGCAAGCACCAAATCAAAGCTGAGCAATACGAGAGCAAGTCAATTACCTTGAGATCGATCGAAAATGGCAGAAGTTGAACCCGAACGCCAGAAATGACCAAATGGGAGCTTCACAGTGAGCCTGAAGTCCAATCCCACCATTAATCCCAGAAAAAAAAAGCAACACAGAGTTCAAAGCTCACACATCAAAACAGAACCCACAACCCAGAAACTCGATTACAGAACCAAAAACACCAACACGCACCGACCCAGATCGCCTGGAAGCACCAAATCAAAGCTGAGCAATGAAAGAGCAAAGCAATTTACCTGAGATCGAGAATGGCAGAAGCTGAGCCTGTCGCTGAAGGACTCGATCCAGATCTGCACTCACACTTTCAGCTATAATGAAGAGAGAGATAGAGAGAGAGTCTTCACTCGATTTTTTCTTCTCGTTATTTTCCTTTTTTTTTCTTCTTCTGTTTTTCTTTATTCACCGCCGCAAATGCAAGTTGGCATTAACGTCAACGTGAACGCGCCATTTAGCCGTTAAAGATAATTGGGCTTATTGGGCTTTACTTCTTTTTTCTCCACATAATGGGCCTTACTTTTTACATAATGTTGGGCTTTACTTTGTAGGCCCAATAATCCTTTGATCTGGACCAATGACATATCTAATCTACCCATGCCACAAACCCAACAAGATCGTATTTTTCATTTCATTGTAAATGACGAGTCAAACTCAAACATGATATATTAAAAATCGATAAACTTAATATTTAATTAATTATATTTTTAATAAATAATACATGTATAACAAAATTAAATAAATCAGGCAAAGTTGATATTTATTATTTTTTCGATACAAGATCAAGCTTCACCGTATAAGTTCGTTGAACCTCAGGCCTGACTCTTTATTCGAATCATCTGCATCCGAAGATGAAATGTCCATACTCGACATTTCTTCGTTCCTAAATAAGTATCAAATCACGTTTTAACTGAATGTGAGCTTGATTGTTCATTTTCAAACTCTACTTAGAGTACACTGCACAATAATATTTTATTGATACCCAACTTTTATTTTGTTATATTTAAAATAAGAGAATTAAATTTAATATATTTTTGTTAAAAGGTCTAAAGTACCTTTCGATGATTATTTAATTTTTAAATGATGCCACAAGTCCTATGTTCCTACTATAACAAAAACACATGAAATTCAGCTAAGCGCGCTAGAGCTCCGTCCAAGAAGATAACTCATCGAGAATTTATAGGTATTTACCGTCGTTTAGTAAATTAATACATATGTCAACAAAATATGAAGATATACAATGAATTAAACACGACATTGTCCTAGGATTGAGATAATAAGCATATTAACCTTTCTTCGTGCATTTATAGGTTTCGATGTGTACATTTATGTGTGTGATGTAATACCTAATTCTTCCCATCATGAAAGATGTGCTTGCATGTAATGCACTCTTTAGTTGTGAGTTGAAGTTTAAATGTTGAATATTAAAATAATTTTAAAATCGTATTACAGTGGAGACATAAATAAAATCCTAACAAATACATACACAATGATTAAATTATTTTATATAAAAATAGTAAAAAATTAATTTTCAAATCTTCAATCATTATATTATGTTATTATTACTTAGTAAATTTTTTAAAGCTTACTAATTTAAAATGATCTTATAAATTTTAGGTTTCATTAATTATGCTTCACAGACATTGATTTATGTGTTATATTTATTTCATGTAAAGTTTGATGAAAGCTAAAGAAATAATGATGACATATATGAAAAGGGTTATTTGTTAATTGATGTGTGAATAGATAAATCATTTAATGATTATAAAATCTTCACTCATCACATAAAACAATTGTATATGATGTGAATCACGATTGAGGCACAAGTTGGTCATTGCCGTATTCAATAATTAAAAAATGACATCAAATGTGGGGCTCACTTGTATTATTATTATTGTTGTGGTTGTTGTTGTTTGTATTGTAATTATTAAATCATGCATGTGATCTCGTGGACCAAACATGAGATGATCATGGCAGATCTATATTTTATACATATTTTTTGATACAGTTTGAGAATAATTAAATGGGGGAAAGTTATTTAAATATAAAATATAATACGGGTTTGAAACTTCTTACAATTATTTAAAAATAAAAATAATAGTGCCACAATTCTGAATATTTACTTAATTTAAGGAGAAGCAAACAATCTTAAGAGAATATGTAATATTTTTAAAGATTATGATGTAATTAATTATAGATACATGCATGAATATGTTGTTTACTCAATTTAAGGAGAAGGAAACAATCTTAAATGAACCTATAATATTTTTCAAAATTAACTTCGATGCAATTAATTATAGATACATGCATGAATTTTGTCAACAAGTACTTGATCATTAATTTAACCAAAACGCTTGTGCATCCTAGCGAAGAGAACAAACTTTATAGATAAATTTGAGGACTCAGAGAATTGGTGTGGATAGAAGTTGGGGTTGATTGAGGTAATTGCTAGCTATTTTAATGACTTATTTACATCGAGCAAAAGGGAGGCTGACAGGAGATGTCGGAAGGTGAGGTTCGGGAGGCATTGTTCGGGATGGAAGCGGCGAAGGCTCCAGGTCTTGACGAGTTCACTTTGGGTTTCTTCCAAGCATGCTGAAAGATTATAAAAGAAGACGTAATGGCGGTGGTCAGAAGGTTCTTTTTAACCGGTAACTTTGACCCATCTTTTTTAATGAAACAAATATGATGCTTATTCCTAAGAAGAAAGTGCTTAGCAGTTTGGCGGAAGAAAGACCGATAACCATGTGTAACGTCATCTATAAAATTGTATCAAAGGTGATTGCAAATAAGTTCCGGCCGGTGTTCTCGAAATTGGTTTTTAACTTGCAAAGTGCGGTTATTCAAGGAAGGCTTATCTCTGACAATATCTTGATGGCTTTCGAGTTGCTACACCACTTGCATGGGAAATCGAAGAGGGAAATGGGTCATATGGCGCTGAAGGTAGACATGTCCAAGGCCTATGACAGGATGGAGTGCAGCTACGTTTTTGGAATGTTGAGTCAGCTGAGATTCAACACTCATTATATCACATTGATTAATATATGCATCTCGTCAGTCAGCTTCTCAGTGGTTACGAGTGGTGGGAAAGTTTATATTGCTCAACTGTCGTGGAATCTCAGGCAAGGAGACCCGCTTTCTCCCTACCTGTTTATCATATGAACCGAGGGCATGTCGCGATTGTCCGATGGGTATGGGAAACAGGGTAGTATTCATGGATGTTTGATTTCGAAGGTGGTTTTAGAATCTCGCATTTACTTTTTGCCGATGACAGTTACATCTTTTGCGGAGCCAACATGAATGCTTCCATGAACATTAAGAAAATTTTCTCTATTTAGCAGGAAGCTTCGTGGCAAATGCTAAACCCAGAGAAATCGACGATCCAGTTTATCCCGAGCACAATCAAATTTGAGAAGAATCAGATTGTGAGGGATTTGCGGTTTCGTGAAGAAGGGGATCCGGCTATGTACCTGAGATTACCAAACATGATATGCCAGATAAAATGAGGGGTTTTGCATATCTCTTGGAGTGTATTCGGGCTAGAATCATAAATTGGATCGGGAGAATGTATTATAAGATGGGTCAGGATGTGTTAATCAAAGCTATTTTACAAGCCATCTCAATTTACTCTCTAAATGTTTTTTATCTTTTGAATGGGGTGATCAACGACATCCAACGTTTATTGGCTCACTACTTGAGGACATGTTCGATAGATGGGAGATGTATCATTTAGAGAAAGTGGGACTCGCTTTGTGCTCGTAAATAATTAGAAAGCGAAGAAAAAGACTCAAATACTTTGGATGATGGTATTTAGTAACTAAATAAGAAAATTAATAAATAAAACAAGTAATATTCTTCGGATTTGCTTGCCTCTCCAATGTTTAAGTATCGATAAAATCCTCGTAAATCTTTCTTATTGGTTCCGCTAGCAATTGAATCACGTGGTCCAACAATTTTATAAATAGTTATATATACAAATCTTTTACTTCATAAAATGAATTTAAAATTTGATAAATATAGACCTTATCGGTAAAAAACAATTATTTAGATGTCGGAGGTCACATGATTTATACTATTAATGTATATAAATGAAGTGGGTCACCCACATGCATGTAAAATAATCATTAAAATAATTATTTAAACATACATTTCTGTACGACTCTTGTTGATAAACATGTACATTAATTTCACATCCTTACAAAAATGATGTAACTTCACATATTATTTATTCAAAAAATAATCATTATACCATTTGTCAAATATATATTTTGAAACAAATGGAAATAAATTATGCTCCATAGCAGCAAATCACAACTAGTCACGTACGTTAAGACGAGTCAAACAATCTAATCTTAACTCTTTATAAACTATATTTTCACATGCTTTTAATTGGTTCCTCCTTCATTTGACTTTTGATCATTTTATATATCTATTATGCTATTGTTTTGGGCTCTAGGCTTTTTTTTAATAAAGAATGTATTTAAAGCAAAAGCGATATATAATACACCATGACTCAACATTTGTTACTAATGACGAAGAAAAAAATTCGATTTAATTTCACATATTAGATCTTCTGATATTTTGGTGTATATAAAATAGTGGTCGTATGATTTTAAGTTAATTATAATTACTTTTACTTTCATATGATCGGATCGATAACACATTTGTAAATTGTAATCCCCATTTTTTTATTGTGTATGTGTAATAACACTGCGTAAAACAACAAATAGCTTATTTCTTTTTTATTTTCACCAAAAAAAATTGACTGTTAAACTATATATATATATATGATCTGGTGCGAAGTAGACTACGCCATGCGAACTGTGCGAATCAGCTGGGTGGTGACACATGCGCGTGTATTCCCATTATTAAACTATGTATTTTCATAAAACAGTCTGCTGGTGTTTCAATTATTATGATATGTATTTTCATAACTCGTTATAACCTCCTGTTACACACAGAGACCTCTCGTTACACCATTTCTCTAACAGGGTTCATTGATTTTCTATAGAAAAAATACTCGTCCCGCTCGTTAAACCAAGGAACCCCTCGTTACACCATTCCCCCTTCAAGGTTCATTGATTTCTTATAGAAAAATACCCGTCCCCCTCGTTAAACCAATGGACCCCTCGTTACACTATTTCCCTTCAGGGTTCACTGATTTCTTATAGAAAAATACTCGTCCCCCTCGTTACACCCGACACCCCTCGTTACACAATTCCCCCGATGTTATGGAAATACACGTCATGATAATGGAAACACTGACTGACTATTTTATGGAAATACATGACTTAATAAAAAAAATACGCATGAGCAGCTGGTTCTCACAGTTCGCACAGTCCTCCTGGTTCGCACTTGAATGTGCCCATATATACGTAAATGAGTTATTGAGGTGAATACTAATATTTATAATGAAATTAGAAATTCATAACAGTTTTTGAAATGATAAAATGAATAGACTAGGTTAATACACATTAATTAAACAGAAAAATAATTCAAAACACCTTACTTAATTAAGAAGCAAAATAAACAAGCGACTCTTTCAAAACTGGCTCAAAATCGTGTCCAAAAGGTTATAATTTAAAAGGCAAGAATCAACCGTTGATGCTTTTGTATATGCTTTTTATCGGTGCTCACACTATATTACGTCTCAACATGGGCCCACCCAGTATTTTCGCTGACGTGGCAGGATATAAGAAATCTACTGGCTGATGCTTTTTTTCCATGTCTAAGCATCACGCACCAGATCATTTCCAAGTGGGCCCAAATGAACAACTTTGCTGACGTGGCATAAGACAAGAAATCGACGGTGTTGGCGATGGGACTGCCAAAAATTGACCGGACGAGTGGATGAAAAATAATCAAATGGACCAGAATCGAATTGATTTGATTCTAAACGGAATCAAACCATAACTCTAGTTGTTCACTTATTAATTTATAAAATTAAATATGATAAGTAATCGAATCGAACTAAAAATTAACTGACCTATACGTGTGACTCATTTTAAGTTGTGATCAATTTTTATTAATCGGACTTAAAAATATTGAGCGAACAAAAAATATAAGTCAAGACCGACTCAAAATGATAGAATTTTATAAAAATTGGTTTAGAGATATGAAATTTAATTCAGAAAAATCCGAATCGATTCAAATCGAACTGAATCTTATCAATTCATTTTAATTTAGGATAATGACACTTTGTTACACTTAACTATAATGAAATGACACTTTCATACTCTAACTATTTTTTTTCTTTTTTAGTACCCTGACAATTTTTTGTGTGACAACCTACCTCTAAAATGCTTAAAATACCTAAACTACCATTGGTTTAAGAAACCAAAATTGAATTGGTTCGATTTTGTTTATCTCTGGTTCAATTTGGTTTATGTTTAAGATGCAATTACAATTATGCACCCAAATCTAAAATTAAATTTGAACCATTTCAAATCTGGTTTGATAAATCAAATTGGACCAGTTTTATTATGATTTCTTAAACCATGGGTATTTTAGTCATTTAACATATGTTGTCACGAAAAAATTGTCAAGGTACTAAAAATGAGAAAAAATCAGTTAGGGTATGAAAGTGTCATTTTGCTAGAGTTAAGTGTAACGAAGTGTCATTATCCTTTTTAATTTTTTAAAAATTGAAGCGAGTGATTTGATTTTGAGTCTGTTTAATTCAAAATCGAACCGTAAACAACCCATTTTGCATATATTTATTTATTTTTGTTCATGCTTACGTATTACACACTAGATAAGTGGGCCCAAGTCAGAAAACGCTGCCGACGTGTCAAGCGATCGAACGGTGATAAGGATCGAGAGTTGCCGAAAAGCGCGCAGAGCCCGACACGTGCCTCCAAACGCAAAACAGCTCAGACATAAAGACAAAACTAATCCTCCGCCGTCCCGCCGGTGCGTAATCTCCGTCGCCACCGTCGCACACCCCGACGCTCGTCGGTGTTGTACGTATCACTCCGGCACCGTCCCCGAGGTACAACCCCCCAAAGCACCCTACCCAAAACGCACCGTTTCGTCCCTCTCTCTCGCGGTTCCTATATAAAACCTACAGAGAGAGACACACACACATCACCTGTGCGTGTACACATTTTCACCTACTGTCTCCGATCTTCGATTTCTCTGGGAGGTTCGCGGAGGCGATGGAGGAGGAGCTTCTGGTGCTGCTCTGATTCAGGGCTTTTCTCGGTGGTGGTGGTGGAGCGATGGCGGTGGAGTACAGGTGCTGCGAGACCGCTTTTTTCTTACGAATACTGATCATAACTTTCCTGGTTCTGTTCGCTGGATTGATGTCTGGGCTCACCTTGGGGCTCATGTCCATGAGCCTCGTCGATCTCGAGGTCCTCGCCAAGTCTGGCACTCCCAGCGATCGCAAGCATGCCGGTAATTTTGTTTTTTTCTTTCCCTTTTTTGTTTGGTGGATTTTTCGTTTTTGTGAATTGTGCTCTGTTTGGCTGCTGAGTAAGTGTGGGAAAAGACGAGGAAGTGGAATCGTTGAATTTGATTGAGATAGCACAATCATTGAATTTGATATCGTTAGCAATCATTGAGAGTTTGTCAGTGACCAAACAGTGAGTTGGGTGTTCAGCTGAATTCAGGTTAAAGGATGTGTGTGTAGATGTTCTGAGGAGTTTGGGTGGCTTTATTAGGTTGAGATTTATGTGGAGTTTGTTAATTTGGATGGACTAATCTATAACAGCAATATGCTTAGCTGAAGATGGAAGCAAAATGTTAATGGGTGTTCATCGAATATCTTGTTATGAGTTGTATTTCTTGAATGAGCTAACCTTTGATGGTGTTGTGTCTTCAAGCACTTTTATTCAGCAAATTGAGCTGTTCTAATATCTTGAGTTGGGTTGGGTTTACAGCTGAATTCAGGTTAATAGATGTTTGAGGACTTTGGGTGGTTTTATTGGGTAGAAATTTATGTGAAGTTTCTTAATTTGGATGGAGTAATCTATAACAGCAATATACATAGCTGAAAATGGATGGAGGCAAAGTGTTAAATGGGTGCTCATCGAATATATGTATAGGACGTGAATTATTTTCTTTTGTTATAAATTGCATTTCTTGAATGAGCTAACTATTGATGGTGTTGTGCCTTCAAACACTTATATTCAGCAAGTTGAGTTGTTCTGATACCTTGTAAAGAGATCAATATTCAATTTCTAAGTCAGGATAAATTTTGCAAGTGTACCAGGTGGTATTTATGATACATGTGTGGTGGACATATGTAGACACCCAATTTTCAATAGTAGCTCTCCTGTTTCCTGATCACATCAAGTTGCTTACAGTATGCGCTCGTTTTCCACTGTTATACCTTTATGCTGTCCGCTTCATTCACTCGTAAATTTCTGCGCTTTTAATTGGTTTATCTAAGTAACCATCAGAAGAAAGCATTTTTTTGTTGATTTCTCAATTTTTTCCCTTGTAAACCATCAATGACAAACCCAAACGAATCATTTGATCATGTTTTGGTCGTAAATACTCCCTCTGTCCCAGAATGAGTTTCCCATTTGTTTTTAATAGAAGTTATTGCCCGTTGTCATTTGATCATTTTATTTTTTTTGTTACAGCAAAGATATTGCCCGTTGTCAGAAATCAACATCTTTTGCTTTGCACTCTACTTATCTGCAATGCTGCTGCCATGGAGGTAAATATCAGCAGATCACATTAGAGCTTAGATGATTGTCATATTACATAATACATATATATCATGGAAGGGTAATTAATATCAGGGCCAACTCTCTTTTGTCAGGCACTTCCCATTTTCCTTGACAGCCTGGTTACTGCTTGGGGTGCTATATTGATTTCAGTGACACTGATTCTTCTTTTTGGTGAGGTAAGTGATTCATTTTAACTTATGTTTGCTTGTTAAGAGTACTAGTGAAATGAGCGTTGATGGTTAGACATGCAACAAGGTGGTCAGGTGGTAGAACTTCATTGGTTAAATTTGTTTGACATATGCTAATTCTGCTCTGCATAAAGATTTCATAATTTTTTGCTGAATAGCTTCATCTTTGAGGGACAGGTGAAAGTTGTTCTGATAGGAAATACACTTTAAGGGTCCTTATTTAGTATTTAGTTAGATCAAGTGTTTTTTTCCAAGCTCATAGTAAAGCCACACATGTCTTGTCTACTTTTATGAACAGATCATACCCCAGTCTCTATGCTCTCGATATGGTTTGGCAATTGGTGCAACAGTAACACCATTTGTTCGCCTTCTTGTCTGGATATGCTATCCCATTGCATTTCCCATAAGCAAGGTACTATATTCATTTTAATTTCTCTACTTCTTCGGCATGGAATAAAATAGTTAATTTGCTCCCTACCACTTGTTTTTCCTTACCATCAATATGCCATGTGGTTCCCAGCTATTAGACTATTTGCTAGGCCATGGACGCGTGGCTCTTTTTCGCAGAGCTGAATTGAAAACACTTGTAGATTTGCACGGTAATGAGGTATGTTCTGAAATCTTTCAGTATTCCGATATTTTGCACCGAACAATACTTCAAAGTTGTTTCAGTTGTTCCTAATAAAAGTTTGTAAATCGAAGTATATAATGCTTGCAAGCTGTTTGAACAATCTGATTATTGACTCTTTATTAGGCAGGAAAAGGTGGAGAACTGACACATGATGAGACAACAATCATTGCCGGTGCACTCGAGCTTAGTGACAAAACAGCTGGTGATGCCATGACTCCTATATCTGATACGTTTGCAATTGATATCAATGCTAAACTTGACAGGTATGATACTACAGAAAATCTGTGAACTGAATGTCAAATACACTACTTTGGGGTTACATTGTTTTAATCATATTCTGTACTCTTGACATAGGGAGTTGATGAATTTAATATTGGAGAAAGGGCATAGTAGAATTCCTGTCTACTACGAGCAACCTACAAATATAATTGGACTTATTCTGGTAAGTGACTAAATCTAATTCTCTTGTTATTCTATTTAATGCATTGTCCTGAATCTCCCGATGATCTGGCTTTACATTATCTCTCCTCTACTTGCTAGCTAACAGTAAATGAACAAGGTGTCTGAACATAAACAGATGAAATTTGATAAGCTACAAGAATAAAACTATTTGTGTACATGAGAATCTAGATAGGAAGAAATGTCTTTGCACAATTTGGTTCCTCAAGCAAACTATCGACTTACGATTTTCAAATGCACTGGAAAGCAATGGTCACGAAATACTTTTTTGTCCAACGCTTAGATTTCCTGTATAAAATTGGTTCAAGCTGTGTTTGGGCAAGTAGTTATGTTGCATTTAGAGAAGATCGCTAATCCATGGCGAAGTGTCTTCAGAGGGTGCATAAACACCGAGCAATTTTGAGATCCTTTAGGCTTTAGCAAGAGGTCTTGGGCACCATTGTTAAAAGAGTAATTTAGAAGATCCTCTTGGATGTATTCTCATGTACATGTGTGTTTGCGTATGGAGTTGGATTGAACTTATCAGAAGAAATATGATATTAAATTATGCGGCATCCCTTATGAACGGGCTGATAGGAAGGTGCTAAGATGTATTAAAGAGTATCTTATTTGGTGGTTGATTTGTATGCAATAGGTTTAATGTTGTGAGTTTCTATAACTCAG
Organism: Geranium brycei; assembly: GCA_036897365.1. Taxonomy (NCBI): domain Eukaryota; kingdom Viridiplantae; phylum Streptophyta; class Magnoliopsida; order Geraniales; family Geraniaceae; genus Geranium; species Geranium brycei. The sequence goes on along the minus strand of JAYMTP010000961.1, from coordinate 12,698 downwards.
TCAGTTTCTTCCGATAAGGGATTATAAATGTTTTAGTATCTGTTTTCTCTTGGGTAAAGGTCTATCGCTAATCTACTTCAACTAATTTTATATGTACTCATGTAATAAATCTTCTTGCATACAGTCCTGTGTACTAATATACTTATTTATATCCTATGCTAACTTTTAGGCCAAGAATTTACTAACCGTTCACCCTGAAGATGAAATACCTGTTAAGAATGTCACTATACGCAGGATTCCAAGGTATATTTTTCATACTTGCTTCCTGTGGTGTATCATATTGCTAACGTGCTGTATATTATGGGTTTCAGGGTTTCATATTGCTAACGTGCTGTATTTTATGGGTTTCATATTGCTAATGTGCTGTATATTATGGGTTTCAGGGTTACGGACAGTTTGCCCTTGTATGACATATTAAATGAATTTCAAAAAGGCCACAGCCACATGGCTGTTGTTATAAGACAATGCAACAAGGCAGATCTTCCTACCAACAAGAGCCCTTCTGAAGGCAAGCACCAATATTATTCTATAGCGCGACTTATATATATACTACTCTCCCAGACCTTGTACTCCTTCCTTGACCTTGACGGGTGAAAAACTTTTCAAGCCTACTTGGTAGGGAAATTCCACGTGCAGGGAGTGGAACAGCTCCCTGAAATAACTGTGGTGGATTTCTTCTTTGCTTATCATTTGTTCTGTATCTATTTGAACATCCGTTTCACCTTCTCCTGCCTCCCGGAAGGGTCAAAGCTGATCAAAGAGATGGCACGTGACTTCTCTTTTCAGTCTTTTGTGTATGGCCTTCTATGAGGAATCTGAGTTTCTTCAACATACAAAAGACAGTGAATTGTGTTACATTGAATGCATTGGCTTCGAGAGCTTCTTGAAAGGCATTCTTTTCATTATACCAATAATTTTTGACTTTTTTGCGTATGAAATTCTTTTCTTATTTCTCCAAAGAAGGCATAATTTTTTCTTGCCTCTGGTATTTAATTGCTATTGTACATAATCATTGATTGTTACTGCAACACCAATGTCATAAAAATGCTTCTGAATTGGGATTTGTCATTATGTAACTGCTGCACGTGTCTCTTGGAAAATAGCTTCTTCAAGGGATGTGAGAGTAGACATTGACGGTGAAGTGCCTCCACTTGAGAAGATCTTAAAGAGCAAACGATCATTCCAGAAGTGGAAGAGTTTTCCCAACCGTGATAATAATTCATTCAAGGGCTCGAGAAGTAGGAAGTGGACAAAGAATATGTACTCAGACATTTTGCAGATAGATGGCAGTCCTCTCCCAAAGGTCCCGGAGGAAGAAGAAGCTGTTGGGATAATAACAATGGAAGATGTCATTGAAGAGCTCTTACAGGTAGAATAGATAAATTTAATACATTTTCACTTTAACCTCAAACATATGATTGATGCACTAAACACATATTTAACACGTTGTAGGAGGAGATCTTTGATGAGACGGACCATCAGTTTGAGGACTCATGACAGTGGCTTTTCCCGGTAGCAGAAAATGCTAGATTAGAAGATTTGTTTTGGTAGAACTTTACAGAAGTTGAGAGTTAATAGTTGGACCTACGTGTTCGTCCACTGTGTATCAACTGTCTATATCAAGGGAAACTATTACATGTGATTTTGTTGTATTCTGTTTCCAGATATATGTAGGATTGTAACTGCTATTTTGAATTTTCAATCAACTGTAGTGTATTTTAGAACGCAGTATCATATATAAATATTGTGCGGAGATATTTGTCAGTGCATTATTTTGTTCTTCAATCATATATAGCTGAGGTAAGTTTACAAGGTCTGAGCAATTACTGAGTATTCTTTTTTTGTATCTCTCTCTACTTACGGGTTTCCATTTCAGGTTAAATTGCCCTTTACTTGGAAATGAAGCAACGACATGGGGCTGCTCGACTTCAAGGATGGCAGTATAATAAGGTATCGTCTCTTAAGACTATCGAAAATTGTTGTACATTGGATATTTGATCTGAAATATTATTGTTTTGCGGTTTGGTTTCCGTTTATAGATAATGGTTGGTTTCTTTTGATGTATTATCATCCCAAAGAATTGAATTGCATATAGTAACTTTCTTGATATTGAATAGTGCTACTAAAGAAGAGTAGATGCTTTCAGTATATGTGAAACCATGATCAGCCCGAGAAAGGCGATCATGACGGTGACCATATGCACTGGGAAGAACAGTCACCAGAGACTTTTCAATTGCTGCTTTCTTCTCCAACGAAGCACTACACAGTTGGAGAACAAAGCAGCAAGAGGAAAATCTCTATTGTACGTGCATGAATGGTCAATTATTAGTTGTTCAAGATGTTATCTTGCTTTGACTGTAGTGAGTTACCTGATCAATTAGTTCAATTCAATGTTAGTTGTCTGAGGTTAATTTGTGATTAATCTGTGTTTAGTGATAAATAATAAGATCTGTGATTCCTATCCATGCTTGGTTATCCACAAGCAGAGCTAAAAAAATTGCATTAAATTATATTGGGATGAATTTGAACTCTTGCAGTGTTGGTAAGGGTTTGACCTGGTTAATGAACAAGTATTTGCATATGTTTGTTTAGTAACGTTGTTGATGCCTAAGTAGTTTGATTTGTGTTTTTAGATGTTTCGGTGTCTGGGTTGAAGAACTTGATCATGATTATTGACTGATGTTTCATAAAATGGTATTAGGAATCATTACCATTTCCATGAGGCATTGTAACACACTAATGTTGGAGGGGACTGTGGAACTGTGAGTTTAATTGGGTTTCTTGACTATAAACTCTCTTTTTATTTTGATATTTTCTATAATGTTGGAACCTGGTCTTAAGGATTTGAGTTCGTGTTCGACCAGTTGGATAAACAAACTTTGATTTAAGGCTGTTGTTTTTGGTTTAGGTTATTGCTTCTCACATTACCCAAAAACATGAGTTTTTTATGCATCTATTATATTTGTTATTCTCTATTTAGTACTTTTGAATTAAACAGGTAATTACATGTTATGCAGGAAGATCATGTTATCATCACCCTTAATTTTGAAAATTAGCATGTCACTGTAGTGAATAATCGTTTTGTGATATCGTCCTTCTAAATATATGGAAAATTTATCGAAAGAATAGAAATTACATGTTACCACTCTCAACTAAGCAATGTAAACCCCTCAATTGCGTTCAAGGATCATGTCGTTTTTCTTTATGTTGAAACTCATTAAGTATCACGGTGAATTTTTGTTTTGTGATAGATGGTACCGAATCAACCGACTAATTCATGTTATATAAAGATATTAATTTTTTTTGTCCTTGTACAATCTTACTCAATTGAAAATTAATTTCACTAACTTTTGTACATTTTTCAGACCGTAAACTTTAACAAAAAGAATTGAACAATTTAATTTCAAATAATTTATATATTATTTTCAATTTCCTAATCTAAATGATCACCTTAGAATAAAGTAAAATATTGTGTTTATAAAACATGGTGGGAATGAAATTAATTTTATATTGTGACATCTAAACATTCATCACCATTGTCCATTTCCAATCATTCAACGACTTATTATTATTCGGAGCATCAGGAAAAAAGGTTCGAGATGGTATCTAACCGTTTGGATTCTGCCACTTGTCAACAGATCCCAAACCCATCCGGTCCCCACAGGTTCTTTGCAAAATGACCGTTTCACCCCTGAAGAACACGATTCTTACCTCTCTGTCCGAATCTAACCTTTAGTCTAACGGCTATTTTCATCGATAGCATTTAAAAATCTCTACCTGGATGGATCGATCTCTACTCTCTCTCTCTCTCTCTCAATCCACCACGCTCCTCTCTCTAATGGAGAAATTGTCACTGGCTAAGATCATCGACGGCGATGAAGGAGAGGAACAGTGCGACGAGGAGTTCTACGAGAAGATCGAAGCGCCCAAGTTCGTGGACTTCACCGCACCGGAGCGTCGCCGTCCCGACGACGACTGCTACTGGTTCTGCATGCGCGTTGGTCAGTTTTTGCCATCAATCTTCCGAGTGTGTGTGTGTGTGTGTTTTTCTCGGTTCGTCGTGTCGATTTGTGGCTTCGATTCGGTGTTTGGGTTTCTAATTAGGGCTCGTCACCGATTTTAGATTTATGGGTTTTGCTTGAATTCGTGAATATTCTAATTTACTGCTCTTGAGAACATTTTTCCTGCAGTTTTTGTTGCTAGATTTTGAGGGAAATGGTTTATAGGAATCTTAGTTTCTCGGGTTCGATTCGGAGCTCTAGCTGTTTGGGTTTCTAATTAGGGTCTGTTTTGGGACATTTTCCCTTCATTTTTTGCTGCTAGATTTTGAGGGAAATGATTTATTTTGGTTGGTTGAGAAATTTTTGAGTTCATGGATGAGTTGGGTTGGGTGATAAGACTAGGAAAAAAAATCTTGTGCTAGAATTGTAATATTATGTTACTATTTTTGCATGGAATCTGGAAAAATTTATTGTACAATAATCAGTGAAGTTTTGGCCTTTATGGGTCACATGAGTTGTGCTTTGTTCTGTTTTGTTTTGTTTTGCTCTGGTTTTGCTCACCAAATGGATAAGTTTTGGAAGTGCAGTGTTATTTCAAGTGATGGGTATAGCTAAAATGGCAGTTTCGGAATTTCTTGCCACTGGATTTTGTTCTTTGAATGGATTTTTGGTTTCAGTTTTGGGCTTAACTTGTTGTTTCTGCTTGACTTTTTATGATGGTTGCTATGTGTTTGTTTGTGGGTTACTTGAGGGAAGAAATTGTAATTGGCGCATTAGTTATGTTGGTAGATTCATAGGAAGAGATATGTATATATAGAATGAAAAATGTTATAATCAGTCAAATAGTTGTTTAAAGAAAGCCTTAAGGTTGGAACTTCAGTTTTTCTTACAAGTGGCTATATTAAGCCAATGAGTTTCTTGTATAGCTTGAAGTTCATGAATAGTCAACCATGTTTTAACCTATCACCTATTTTGTGCCCCAGGATGTGACCGGAAGCACGAAGAAGAAATAGACCCCGAAGCAATTTACAATAACTTTGTTCTTCGAGTTAGTCTTAGGTTTCCCCATTTTCTTGATTTGGTGACATCAGTGGATTTTTACGGCTAACAGATGATCGTTGAAACAGGTTATGGCAGCCAGAAGTCCCAATGTACGATTTCGAAGAGCAATGGACAGAAAAGCTTTAAGGTATGTATCCTAAACTTTCGGTTACTGATCTTTATCATCAATTGTTGAATTGAACTGTATAAGTGAACCATTTATCTGCTTTCCATTTTAGTACAAACTTGAAGTGTCCACAGACAGCTCCTCCAAAACCCACCAGAACAAGAGCTTTGAGATTGGAAACCATATCCTCAATTTCTCAGAAGACGGTCACCGGCAAGCCTCTTACCAAGCTCAGTGCAACGCCAAGGGCGCAGGCGAGCAGGCCAGATGCTGGTGCCAAGGCCTTGACTACTCCAAGGAATAGGAAGCCTGTCTCAAATCCGCGCCCCTTCCAAAGCGTTCGAAAGCCTAAAGCACTGGATGCTGGATTGGCCAAGAGTAAAGTAGTTGCAAAAACATTGTTTTTCCACTCTCCGAAGAAGGCGGTAAAACTAAAAGCCTCGTTGGAGTTGAATACGCCTTTGAGAACGATCTGTTCCGGGATGAAGAAGCTTGAGATCACCAGCCAAAAGAAGCATGTATTGGGATACAACAAAACACTGCCCTCAGATGGTTGCAGGAAGAAACTGGGTGTTCGAGAGGTTAAGAGTCGGGTTTTTGATTCGCTGAGCTGGAAGGGCCAGGAAGTGAAATCTGCAAGATGTCTTAAGAAGAAAGAGGTTTGTGAATTGGAGCCTAAAATTGATGAGAAATCAAGGAAGCGTTCTCTAGATGTGCACGTATCAGCTGAAGTTACGCCAGACAACTCCAGATGTGCTTTGACCCCTCTACCAAATGATTCAGGAGACAATGATAGTACAAAAATCCATGCCGGCGATAGCGAGATCGAGAGTAAATATGATGAAACAACCAAATCAGGATCAGAAGAGCAAAAGATCCAAGAATGTACTATCCTTGACGATCATAATGAAGAAAATGCTGCAGCTCGGGGAGATAGAGAAAATGCATCATCCTCTGATGTCAAAGAAAGCAACGACGAATTCATGGAGAGTGATGATAAGGAAAATGCATCAGCCCCTGATGCTAACAGCAGGTAGTGATCTTATTCGATTATATGCATTATATTTGTTCAGAATTTAATCTTTCGCCAATGAATTAAGTTTTGGTCCATTATCACAGGGAACGGGATCATCCTAGTCAAGGAAAGGCCGCAAAGAGTAAAATTCTTGACAAGAACAAGAATTCCAAATGCACCCAAAAGGTCACTTTTTAAAACTAGGAAACAACAATTGCTACTCTCTCTCATTGTTCAGTATCTGATTTTGTGCAATTTTATAATGATACAGACCACTCAAGTTTTGGGGAAGACGATTAAGGATTCTAACTCTGCGGCCAGTGGCATGCAAGTGATGAAGTATAGAAAACCCAAGCCCACGAATCCCAAGCCTTTTAGGCTGAGAACAGATGTATGCAAAACAAACTTTAGTTGACATGCTGTTTGATTTACGAGTACTGAAATGGAGCAATGTGTATGAACATGAATGATAACATACCTTTTGGTTATTTTGTTTCAGGAAAGACGGATTCTCAAAGAAGCGAACATGGAGAAGAAACTCCACCTTCCACCTCTGAATGAGATCGCGACTGTCACAAAGGTCTCTAAGAGAAAACAACTGGATGCACCGAGAGAAGGAACACGAAAGGATCATGAACAACCTGTAAGTAACAAAGAAGTCGACCTGGTTCCTTTTTTATGATCTCTGAAGAAAAATCAACCGACAACTGTTCCTTAATGCTGTGCAATTTTCAGAGAGAGATGGCGAGCCACGCTGATTCACAACCAAAACATTGCCTAGAGGATGTTACAGATGAAGAAGTGAAGGGCATAGCAAAAAGCACTAAATCACCATTGATGAAACAACCTGCAAAACCACAAGGGTGAGTAGTAGTGAGCTCATGTCCAAAAACACCAGATACAACATTTTTAGTACTTAACTTAGGTAGTAGTGATCCTCCTCTGTCGAAAAAGACCATATAAGACGTTTTTCAGTGCCAAAAGACCATAATAGCCTCTTTAGTACTAAACTTGCCATGTTAAGTAGTTGTGATCCTCCCATGCCCAAAAAGGACCATACAAGCCATTTTTTATACTAAACTTTAAACTTAGGTACCATGTTCAGTAGTAGTTACTCTCATATGTCCAAAAACACTAGATAAGCCGTTTTTAGTACTAAGCTTAGGTACCATGCTCAGTAGTGACGATCATCCTATGTCCAAAAACACCAGATACAACGTTGTTTTGTACTAAACTTAGGTACCTTGTTCTCAGCAGGTTATCTTCAAGTGGGAAGAAGAAGTCAGCACTCAAGATAGCACCCAGGAGACTCAGTGCAACAAGCGCAACATCGCGAACAATTTTGAAACCGCATAAGGCATCAACAAAGCAACTTGAAAAAGAAGCTAAGCTAAAGCTTCACTCGTCTCCCTCCACGAGCAGATCGGTGTCACGAGGAAGAACAAGGGCTCATACTCCCATGGGACCGAAAATTTCCACAACATTGAAGTTTTGAAGAACTGCACCAAATGAGCTGAGGTCTTCTTCTGTAAGTGTGTAACACTTGTTTTGTTCAATTGATGCATTGAATTGATTTTGCGTGCTTTAGATTAGATGGTATTTGCAAGTGTGTAATATTCTCTACCATAAGTAAATTATTTTGTTAATTTTGATCAAATCATGAATTATTACATTGGATTTGATTATCAATTATTCACTGTACCTAAATTATTATAAATATGAGTTGTTAATTCATAATGTTATGTAAATTATGTTTTTTTGTGTGTGGTGATATTGTAATATTCTGTGTATGGTGATATTATATTTTCTTCATATTTGTATTCAAGGACACTCGAAAACAATTTCCTCTGCACCTAAATTAATTATCTGTGAGAATTAATAAGATACTGCTTAAGATTTAGAAAATGTATATTTTTGGGGAAAATTGCAAAAAGTCTTCTTATAATTATTTTTTTCCCTCAAACTCTTCCTCTCACTCATGTTCATTTTTGCATCGTCTATGTAAATTCCTAAAAATTAATAGAAGTGTTACTTAAGTGTTAACTCAAATGTCCAACACTTAAGTGACAATTCAATTAATTTTCACGAGTTTGCATAGACGTGCAAATTTGAATATGAGTGAGAGAGAATTTTTGCAAAAATACAGTGAGGGAGAGTTTGTGAAAAAAAAATTATAAGGAGACATTTTACAATTTTTCATATTTTTTATGTAAAGACGCACGAAATATAGTTTTTAATATGTAGTTGAAAAAATTATCTATTTGATAGAAAAATACTGATTTTAAAATTTCAAAAACTATAGTGAAAAGATTTTCTCACTGACCATTTGGTATTTGTCCCAAATATGTATACATATACATTTGAATCCAAGTGCTTAGACTTTAGACCATTTTTTATGATAAGTTAATAATTTAGTCATACACATAATTTAGATTTATAACATATATATATTTTATATAACTGAAGAAAAGCTCATTAAAATTCTTCACCTACCCACATCCTCTTAATTTCTCTACTTGCATTTTATACTAAAATAAAGGTTTTTTTCTTCTTCCTAAATTAGCCATAATAAATGGTTTGAAAATAAAAAGGCAAATAATAGAGGGGCATTTACGTCATTTTCCACCCAACATCTAAAATCAGTGGCCTTGTAAAGGAATGCACACGTGTTGCATTTTCTTTCACGAAGCCAAAAAAGAAAGAATAATTCATGCACTTATTATTGTTGTAAATAACAGAAAAAGAAAGGGGCAACAGTGTCATTTCACGCCATTCCACCACAAACTCCTCCAATTCCATTTTAGTAAATACATATAAGGAATTAAATAAATCACCTAAATTATTTTTTTATCATTTCATTTTCATTTTCATTTTAATATTTAATATTTTATAGATTTATAGATTGTTCTGTGTTTCATAAAAATCCTTCAGATTTCTCTCTCTCTCTCTTCTTCGCCACCAGAATCTCGCCGGCGATCGGAAACCGCCGCTATCCGCCGCCGATCCGAGGCACGGAGCAACCTGCGACGGCGGGTGTCGTCGATAAAGGTAAGACCTTTCGCGTTCTGGGTCTCTCACTTCGCTCGATTTTGCTCCGTAGCTCTCGATTCTAGCCTGAGTTGCTGAGCCGTGTTCTTCGATTTTCTGGGTATCCAGGCTTTTCAATTTGTTGCTCGAGTTCGCGATTTGTCGGGAGATTTTGTTGTTTTGTTTTTGGGATTAGATTAGGAGTAGTGTTGATTCGGAAACCCCTAATGTTTTGTGTTGAAGTTTCAGAAATTGGGGATTGTGTATTTTGCTTGAGGAGGAGGAGGAATGTTTTGTTAGGTTTTGGGTGTTATGTGTGCATTTTTGTTGATTTGATTTCATGTTGATATCTGTAAATTGATGGGATTGGTTTATGGTGTTTTAGGGATTTTTTCTGGATGCTGGCCCTCCTCTAGATTCCTGTGGATTCGATCGAAGGAGGGGTGGCTGATGTGATTCTTGGTTCATGCTGTGGTTTGATTGCTATTTAGAGTTGATTTGGAATAATTTACAGTATCTCCATGTATAATTGAATTGAGAAGGGAAAAAAAACTTTTTTGGGGGTGGAAGGGTTTTGGGTTTTTTTTCCTTTCCCCGATTTAGGGTTTTGATCGATTAAGACCTATTAGTTTTGGGGGAGACAGGTTTGGGTCTTAATTAGTTCTCTTAGGATGTATCGTTGCAGAACCTAGATTCCGCTTGATTAAAGAGAGCTGTTTTCATCTGGAAAGTGAGTAACTCGTTCGTGGAGGAGAATGGAAAAGGAGGCAGTACCTGCTGATGAAATCGATGGCTTGCATCTACTAAATGAGCTGAACCCGGAAGAGCCTTTGTGCGTGGAAATGGAGTCAGATGAAAACGGAACTGAAGTTCCTTTGGATGATCTGCACGGCTTTACCTCAGAAAAAGGTGAGGGGAGCAATGTAGTATTCTCGAGAGAAGCGCCTCTTATCAGAAAGGAGTCGAGAATATCTGGTGGTACTGGTTGTAGTTGTAATGCTACCAAAAATAAGTCCAGAGCTATGGCACCGGATTCCGAGCTCTCGAAGAAAGAGAAGGTTGCGCAAGAGAAGAAACTCAGTAGGCAAGATAGGGTTGAGCTGGGTCGATTGTTTCAGGGTGCGGTTAGCTCACATGACTGGGAACTGGCGGAGAGTTTGATATTGCTGGCAGATCCGCAGACGCTAAATGATGCATTGTGCATTACTTTGGACTCGATCTGGTTCTTGAGCACGCAGCAAGAGCTTCATGGAATTACAGGGTTGATTAAAAAGATCATTGCTAATGGAGCTTACGACTTCACAAGAGCTGCTCTTAGGACTTCATTCCTTGCTTCGTGCGTCTCTGCTTGCCAGAGTCGAACGATGAGTCTGGCAGATACAGTGACTGTAATGGCCCAAAGGTAAATATTCTATTCTTAGTTGCAATGAATGATTTATTTTCAACCAATTTGCCTAGAAATGAAGGACATGTGAAAAGTCAGTTAACGGGTGAATTCATTGTTTTTTTCCTCATATTTTTACCTGAGTTTATAGATTTCATTTCATCTTCACGCTCGCCAAGTACCTAAGTTTGTAATTACACTAACTCATGAATTGCTATCCTTGGTGTAAGCAATTATCTAAAACATCTATCAACCAATTTGCCAAGAAATGAAAGATGCATGAAACGAGTGAGTTTATTTGGTTTTTTCTCGTATGCTTACATGAGTTTATAGTTTTCATTTCTTCTTCACACTTACAAAGTACATCAATTTGTAATTACACAACTCATGAACGCCTGTCCTTGGTGTAAGCAATTGTCTAAAACATGTTTGGTTGAAGGAAAAAGACACTTCTTATTTGGTGAGAAGAGAGAATGGATATGATAGAACTAGAGAAGGTCGGTGAAACAAATTCACTAAAATGCACGGGAAAATATTTCTGGATTGAGCTCTATGCACAGTGCACTCACAGCAAACCATTCTGATATATAGATATGTACTATTTCGTGTCGGATGCTGTACTGTACTGTACTGTATGCATATGTTATGCTTTCCTGTTTTGATTCACTATTTTGTCTCCACTGTTCTTGTCAATCAGGTTACACGAGCGACTTCAAGAATGCAACGGTGACGAAGTCTTAAAAGCCGAAGCCGGTGCCAAAGTTCAGAAGTTCACCGAATGGGCTTTGAAATGCATAGGTTTCCATTCTCGTTGCCAGGGGAACAGGGACAAAGTGGGTCAGAGCTCAGCCGTCGAGATCCAACTCCAGTTATCAGCGTTCAAGACCTTCCTAGATCTTGCCGGCAACCACCTTACGGGGAAGGACTTCACGGAGGCTTTTGATGCCGCTTGCTTCCCCCTAACTCTCTTCTCCAGCTCGTTCGATCCAGGCTGGGCTTCTGGGATTTCAGCAACTGCAGTTCAAGGGCTGCTGGGGATGTTGGTTGAAGGGGGCGCCGACAATGTGAATCAGTGCTTCCTCGAAGCCTCGCGTTTTGGGAGTACTGAACTTGTGCGCATATTGTTGCAGGTAATAATGTTGATTCTATACTCAGTTTTCATGCTCTCTTTGTAGGTTTTTGAGATATTTGCAAAAAGGTGCCTTATTACATGAAACTTTTGCAAAAGGAGTAGTGTTTGCAAAAATGTGTATTTTATGAAAATGACAAAATTGCCCCTGAAATTAAGAATTAAGACTTTTAGAACATAATTTTAACTTCAAAATGGTACAACTGAAAAATTAAATTACAAATTTTAATAAAAGATAAAAACAGATAAACTTTTAAAATATTTTTTTAATTTTAGTTTCAGGGGGAATTTCGTTATTTTTATAAAAGCACACATTTTGCAAAATAATTCAAAGAACACAGCACCCTTTTGCAAAAGTGTCATATTATAGGGTGTTTTTTTTTGCAATTTTCACTACGTTTTTTATGCAAACATGCCGGGATGTTTGGTGATTGATTCTGTTTCCTCACATTTTGATCCTTTAACATTTGGATAACCCTTGAGTCTTCGATTTCTCACGGTGGATTAGATTGTGATTTGAAGTTTCGATCAGGAGTGATATGCTAGTCCCTGTATTGGGGAAGTAGTGGATGTTTTTCAAGATCGTTTATGACTGAAAACCCGTGATTTTTTTCCTTAGATTGCGCAACGCAACAGCCTGGACGTCGACGTCGATCTGGCTCTGGGCTTCGCCTCCCACTACTGCAAGATCGGCACAATGGAGTGCCTCGTCGAGGAGGGCAACGCCATGGCTTTCCTGGGCCCCCTGATGAGAGCGGCGGAGCGGGGCTGCATGCAGGTCGTCCAGTGGTTCGTGAAACGGGGCTGCCGGGACATGGAGCTCTGCCTCGCCCTGACGGCCGCTACATCGAGCAGCCAGGTCGCCGCCGCCGCCTACCTCCTCCCTCACGTCCCCCAGCACGTCATCGCCGCCCTCAGCATCGAGATACTCAAGGCGGCCGGCGAGAGGAGCTGCGGGTCCCTCGACGGTGTCG
>JAYMTP010000960.1:0-27511 GCA_036897365.1 Geranium brycei | reverse complement strand
AAAGAAAAAAAAAATGCAGGGTATGAAAGTGGGAATTCACTATAGTTAGGTGCACAAAAGTGTCATTTTCCCTTTATTTTATGAATAATTACACATCTTCTCCTTTTCACATCAATATCACAAACTTTAAAACTTGATTTGTAAATACTCATTATTTTTTGTTACACTTAACTTAGTTGTGGTTAATTTAAACATAATTGTGAAATAAAAAGTTCAAATGCCCTCGTTTTCAACCTCTCACACACTCTCTTTCTCGTGTGAAGTTCTCGACCCATAACCCAAATTGCACTATGTTGTTAACTCTTCTATAATATTGGAACCAAGACGTGTTGATGATATGTAACAAACAAACACCAAGATACTAAAATGATGAGGGGATCATGTATTCATGTCTTTACAGAATAGATCTATATCTTAGGTTAGAGACGTTGAATTTTTTTAGTATACCTTTCCTCTGAAGAAAGTTATTAATTGCAGTACTAGACCACAACTGAAGGCAGCGTATATTGTGTGCTGCCATAGAGGGGAGAAAACGCTGCCATAACCATAACCACAGTGCCAGCAGAGCGATCCATATTTTATGACAACGCACATTGTCTGGTAAGCGCACATAATATTGGTACATTATTGCCATTAGCTTAGTAGGTAAATAAAAATAATACAAGTTTTCGAATTAACTCTAGAACTTGTAATTGCTCAAATACAAACGCAATCTTCAGAGCACCTCTTGAATCTACTTAACCAAACACAATCTTTAAACTAACAAGTGACAACCACACTCTCCTCTATACCAATAGACTTAACCTAATTAATTAAGGAAGAGATCAATTACACTTGCTTGAGTTGCTTTTAAAATTAAAGTTTACAGCTTTACACTCGCTGACAACAGTAGCGCATCAGCAAACACCAAAAACAGGCAATTCACTTGCATGATAAATTGAAAGAAAAAAAGTTAAAGTTTTTGTAGGTAGATGCATCAGAGAGATTCCCATTTAAGGGAGTGCTATGATGTCTATTATATCATAAACTAGTTCATCAACACCAACATATATAATGAATGGGGAGAATATTTCTAATAGATACACGTTTATAAATCAACATGTATACAAAATGAAGGTTAACCACATATTTTTGAACTTTTAATCAAATATATCAAGTGGGGTTTCAAGACGAAAGATTAAATAACCGCGCTTGGGTTAAGGAGAGGAACCGGCGTAGGCCAACAAGGCAGGTCGAGAGGAAACAAACTGGGCCCCTCAAATTCTCCAAACTCTCGAATCAGCTCAGCCCTTGTCTCCTTTAGATTGCACAAAAAGATGCAAGAGCTTCGCTTATTAGAATGTGTGATATAGTGGAGATGAGGATTCTTAGGACAATACAACAAATACACCACATTTTCATCGTGTGGGTGCAACGCAAGAATGCTCGTCGTGAACATGTCCAGCCTATTAATATTATTTCCCAATAATGCCGAATGATCCACTAGGTTCAAATCTAACTCTTGCTCTGTCTCCCATTCATGTCTCGAGGCTATCGAATTTCCATACCATCAGCTTCGTGCCATCTAATTGAGTTGACCGGAGAAGTCCTTGGCAACCTCCTAATTTGCCCTTACATATAGTTTGGCATCCCTAGGGAAGGGGGAGAGGGAGACGAGTACAATTCGCATTCAGAAAGTCGAATTTCAATCCTACTAGACTCGGGGTCAAATCCTTCCCACGGTCATCATATTTTTCGACCAACATACCATTGTAGGGAACTTTACACTCATCATTATGTTCCATCACTCTCCATCTACCACCATTGTCACCAGAGGACATTATTTGAACAATCTCCTCCCCGTGAGAATCGGTACACACTGCTACTAGCGTGAAATCAAAGTTGTTACCGTTATCATCATCATTGCCATACAAGAAAATCGAATTTCGAGTAGCCTATTTTATGCCCCTATTGGTGCATAGCCTAGGAGATTGTAGTTGTGGAAGAGCAGTCCACTGTTTTGTGAAAGGATTGCATATGTAATAACAACTATGATGTCTCGGGTATGGACAACATATAAGTAAATCCCTTCAAAATACAAATAGGACCACCGCGAGGAAGAAGATTGAGGTTAAGGGTGAGCCATACCTTAGAGCTACCTTCATATCAATGACGTGTTGCAGCTCTTAGAATAATTCATCATACCTTCGAACCCATTGAGGATATTCTCTAAGAAGAATCGTGGGCACTTCCTTTCCATGTTTATACCTGATCTGACGCCAATGTCGCAAGAAGTATGAATTATTATTAGGGTTGACGAGAGAGCACCAAAGCTTACAGACAAGCTTGCACTGAATTGCATGTTTGGGACAACCAAGTCGACACAAGATTTCGACCAATAAGCCCTCGCCTAGCGCCCAAATATCACTCCCCCGGCGACAGTTAAAACTTTATATTTCTAACTTTAATATATCCAAGTATTAACTTACCTTTTCGTGCACCAAACTTACCAAAAAAAATTCCATCTACTAATAGAGTTAGTGTTTATGTAAACATACTAAAATACTCTTCATTAAAATTTTTATTTTCAAGCGGGTGTCATTGTACAATAAAAACAAGTTGTTGTCATATTTAAACTTTTGAGATCCCTTTCTTCCTCTTTCTAGGATTAGCTGAAATAAAAATCAAAGACCTCCCTTTCTATGAATCAAGCATTTATATACAAACTTTTTTAGTATTGCTTGGTCATTCGTGCGTTTTTCTAATAAATATATACAAATCGTATGGAACACAAAAACAGATCAGGTCGGCTATATATATAGTACTTGAACGATATGTACTTGTCTAATAAATTATAAGGATCATGAAAAACATAATGAAAGATCAGCTTTAGTACTTGAACGATAGAGATCAGAGAACTTGTTCGTGAGTTTTGTGTACTAAATTATAAAAATAATGGAATACAGAGGAGAGATATATAAGATCTTGTTTTGAGGAAATTCTTCAAAATTTAAGAAACTTTCATAATTAATGTCAATGGCACCGCGGAAACAGAATGAGAGTTACAAATAGTATATATACTAATAAACCATCCACTGATCGATATACAATGAAATGCATGCTGGTACCAAGACCTTATTCACTTATCCTTCAACCTCTCGACCTCTCCTTATATATAGCTCAGCAACCATGGCTTCTTTTAGGAACCCTGTAGAAGAAACTTAATATAAAAAACACGAATACATGCACAAATCGGCGAGTAAACAGAGTATATGTCTAATTAGTTATGTGTTCAACAAAATCCCCATGATCAGAAATACGTGAATAAAGATATCAGCTGGTCAGATAACAAGTTTGGCCCCCTCCTATTACCTTGATCTTTTACATATGTAAGACTTAATTAGTATAGTAGAATTTGGTTCATCTCTCGGTATTGTAAAGATCGGCCAAGTCGCCCGCTTAATTAGGCAAGATTCTTTACAATACCAACCCAATTTTATGCAATCGGTCGCTTTAAGTCGGTTAGAGGGATTAAATAAGTCCGATCTAGGCGGGGTAAGTCGGATTTAGACGGGTCAATAAGCTGGATCTAGGCGGGCTAAGTCGGATCCTGACTAGTCTGAAATTAATTCTGAGAGGTTCGGTCTGTTTGACTAGCACCTAACGACTTTTACAACACTGTCCCGCTTACACTTTTCTATGTCATGTTAGTTGGGTGATATGGCATGCACGTGAGAGGCTGTAAGGGAAATCCCTACAAACTTATCCACCTATCAGCTAAAGCTTTCAGGTGGGTCGGAGTGTAATACGAATATAGATTATAGTCTATAATTATAAATGATAAGAGTATGACTTGGAGCAATCCATGCGATTGGAGATGGGGAAGCTGAGATGTTTCTTGCACTTCTTGGGGAGGGCGTTGACGCGAGAGTTGACGAAAGGAGTAGAGAGCTTGGAGACCAAGTTCTCGATGCAGTAGCAGACGGACTGAGGGCTCAAGCACATGTGCACCAGGTCATTGAGGATCTGCACATGCTCGCAGCAGCTTTGTGGTATATTGTCTGCTTTTCCGGACAGGAAGTCGGCGCATACCAGCATGTACTCTTCAACCTCACTGCATTTCCTATGTTTACTAGTAACTGCACTACCCTCTGATGATGAAACTAGCAGAAACATGCTCATCATCATCACCAGCCCAAATGATCCCCAACCCATTTTGTTATTTGATTTGCTCACGACCATCTTGTTATTAAATTTGGTTCTAGCTCAATCGGACGTGTGTGTGTATATAATGTACAAGAACTATATATGAGTGGAAGTTTAGTTAGAATAAGTTTTGTGAGAACCATGTAATGTTTGTGCTCCTGGAATTGCTCATCATTGTTGGCAAAACTCTTTGAGTTCTGTCCTCATTTCTTGGGATGCTTTCTCCTTTTTGTCTTCTGCAATAAGTTGTATGTCAAGTTGTTATTTGAACATTGATTAATTGATGTATCTATATCTCCACATGTATTGGCAACTTGTATTGATACTTTTTTGTTGTAGTTTTTCTCTAATTGACAATCTATTAGAAATTAATTCGAACCCATTACTCGGAATAGGTGGAAACACTCAAATAGGGGCGATGAAAATAAATACTCATATGAGATATTTTTTCATTACTAACATATTTAAAAAGAACTAATATTCCATTCTCAAAATCGATTAAAAACCTTAAATTGACAAAAGACAATTTATCGAAACTAATTTAAAGATGTTCACTTACACAAAATCTCTTGATGTCTTTAAGTATTCGTTCAGGGTTTCTTATTCGTCCATGGGTTCAAACTAGAGCTAAGACACCACAATGACACTCCAAAATCTCTTCTTCTCGACTTTTGCTCTCCGACCGCAACTTCTGCTCTCAGCCAATCTCTTCTCTCCACCAGTGATTCTCGGCCTCACCGATTCTCTTCTCTTCTCACTTCTTCTTGTTCACATAGTCTATTGCTATGACATGTTAGGTTAAGTTTTTGAAAGGTTAGATTTTAATTATGGTACCTTGGTCATTAAAATAAATTAATAGGTCACAAGTCATATTTGTAACTTACGGGACTGCTTAGACAGAAAAAAAATTAGATATGATAAATTGTCATTTTCTCAAATTATGATTGCAAAGATGAAAATCATTTTGGGCCCAAAATTTTTACTGGTCAAAGAGATCATTAATAGCTCTCTTAAGAAGCCCCAAATGGTATTATAAAACCTGAATAGACTATTAAAACCATACAATTCAACACCACATAAAAATATGTCACACAAACCGCAAACGGTTTTAATTTTCTCTAACACAGCAAACACCCATCACTGTCATCATCTTTGACCAACAATATTAACGAGGAACTCGTCCCTAATACTTTGATGAGTTGAGTAATATATATGATTCGTGTTGTGATCGGGATGGAAAAAAGTTAAAAAGTAAATTTAAAATACGATGTAATTAAAAAATAAATATGTAAAATAGACCCATCAATTAAAATTTAAATAAAATATCTCGGTCTAAGGGACAGACATACAGAGGTGATGTTTAACCAGATTTCATCAATAATTGGCTTCATTTTAAATTATTGATTCATTGATTTAGTTTTTTTCTCCTATTATCAATTTCCTTTTTTGTTTATTTTTTAAAACATTTGTGATTCTGTGAACATGTCACTAAAATTTAAATCCATCCACCATTGTATTTACCGTTACTTAATTTTTAAATGGTACCTGCAATTACCAAACTAACCGAGATATTGAATTAGCCAAGGCCTAATCCTAAGCACATTTATTATAGTAACTAATGAATATTCAAATAGAAACTGGAAATTTAAATTACAGATGGATAATTGAAGACCACAAAACGGTGCGTTTTGTCCAAGTGAAAAGGAAATACGTAGTTGAGGAGGCCATGAAATTATAGCCGTTGGAGAAACATAGCCGTTGGAGCCCCCCTTTGAAAAGTCGACCGTTACTCATATTTCAATGCGATATACTCATTCACTCTCTGAATCTTCATTCATTATTTCACTCTTCTTCACTACACAATAGCCACATCTGCGAAGAATCGTCAATGGCCGAAGTCGATGAGTCTAGGTCGGGGATGATGATGATTGATGATACGTACGAGTTCTCTGCGCCGAGGTTCTTCGATTTCGTCAACGGAGAGACCGACGAGGACGCTCACAGGGCCGAGCTCTGGTTCCGATCTGCCCTCGCCTATGCCCCTTCTCGTACGTCTCTCTTCTTCACGCTTATTGCTTTTCTCCGACTCTGTTATTGATTCAAAGATTTGCTCCATAAATTTGGGATTGAGAAGAATCAGATTGGTGTTCGAAATCAAAATCGCTCTCTCCTGTACCTCTTCATGGATTGTTATTGATTCTCTCTGATTTTGTTCATTCATTAGTTATATGTGAATATTCTGCAAATGATTTGCTCGCGTGTTTGGGTTTATACGAAATTAGGTTTGATGCGGTTTTTTTAGGGTTTCTTGTTCGATGAGAAATCCGGAGAAAAGGGGTAGAAATTTTTGGCATCGGAAATTAATGGAACTATTGGATTAGGAATCTGAAATTATTGATTTTAACGGCAGTTTTGAATCCTCTAAAAATGATTCGCGTGCATGCTAGGGCTTATATGAAATTGGGTTTGATGTGGATTTAGGGTTTTTTGCTTTTACTTCAGTGAACTGGTCTGGGTCCGTTTGGTTAACGAGAATTTGGTCTTGGAATAGATAGAGAAAGGGAATTGAGGTCATTTCTTCACTCCAGCGTTTTTCTGATTGTTATGCTGAGTTTTCTTTCCTTGTAACCGTAATTCTGTGATTCGGTTGATGAAACTTTCTCAGCAACCAAACAGGGATGGGTAAGGTTTTTATGAGGAGTTCTGTATTCATCTTTTCTATGTGATGTATTGCTTAGTTCTCCTGGAGTGGTGAATCATTTTAATACCAGAAATGAAATTTTCAACTTCTATTTTTTTCTGCTATTGTTGAATTTGTTTAGTTTTGATACGTTCAACTGTAATGTACTGGTTATTTGTTATGTTAAAAGCTTGAATACTTGGTTTGGGAGTACTTACTGATTGATAATATTGGATGCATGTGTATGATTGTTTTGGTTTATCAAATATGCAGCTTTTATGCCAAAGATCAAGGCTGGTAGATCTGTTACTGTGGAAACCTTATGTGATTTTAGTGAAGCAGACACAATGGATAAGGTAATGATCATTCCCACACATCTCATTTAACATTCGAAATCTAAGCAAATTATTGGAGAAAGTTGATAGTTAAATAATACTGATGTATTTTGCTGTAGACGTCGGAATCGTCATGTTCATCAGCCCCAAATTGTGCATATGAAGCTGATTTGAAGAAAGAAGAAGTAACACCAACTGAGACCAAAGATGAAAACACTACAAGCCATACTAGTGTGGTAAGTAATTACTCAAATAAGCTATTCTGGTATATTTTATTTCAGTGGTTTCTGAATCAACTCATACTGCCATTTTCAGATATCTGCTGATAAGGAGACATGTGAATCAGGCCAAGGTGAAATGGGAGCCAAAGATTGCTGCACCCCTCATATCCCAGTAACTGATTCCAAGAAGAAGCAAACTGCTAAGAAGATAGCTAGTTTGTTAAGGAACCCATCAGCGTTGAAGCCGGGAAATCAGTTACAATCATCATCACAAGCTAAAGGCAAGCCATCTACTAGTGTGCCAAGGTTAGTATCATCTTCAAATGTTCTTTTTTTTCTCTCAGAAAGCTAGTCAATTTTTGTAATTAGAATAGCGTCCTGACTTTTATGTTTGTGTAGGGACAGAAATACAAAGACTGTTGCTGGGACTCCCACTCTTGCTCAAGAAAATCAAGCCATTAAGCGCCAGAAGCTGGATGGTGGAAGATCAAGACAGGTGATTCTTACTCCTGCTTATTTGCTTCATTTACCTATCACTCAGTTATATGTCATATGTTTGTCTCATTTTTTTTATCTTACCTTCCAGATCCTTAATGTCAAGCCCCAAAACTTGCTCCACAAGTCAAAATTGGGTCTGAGTGGCAGTTCCAACTTATGCTCAGCGGCATCTAATAAAACTAGCAAAGAGAACAGAAAGGTTTGCTAATTTTTTCTGAGATTGTGGACTGTCTGTATAATAAACTGAAATACATTCTTTTTTTTGTGACTGAATCATTTGCATACCTCCTAAAATTAAGGTTTATGAGCGAGAACCAGCTGCTGCACCTTTTGTTTCAACGGCAGAGATGATGAAGAAGTTCCAGTCAAGTACGAGAGATTTATCACTCCCACACCACCCTTCACATGTATGTGAATTGAAAACCCCTCATCGTTTCATTGTTTTATTTGTAATTTTCTTGTATCTGGTCGTATTCTTGTGCTTAGTCATTGTGGTTCCTGCCATCCAGATGAAGCCCAAGCTTACCTTGACGAGGCCTAAGGAACCTGAGTTTGAAACATCTCAGCGGGTTCGTTCCATCAAAGTGAAGAGTACTGCTGAGCTTGAGGAAGAAATGATGGCTAAGATTCCAAAATTCAAAGCTCGACCAGTGAACAAGAAGGTATGAGTTTGAATAGTGTGTTTTGGGTAATATTTCTCACTTTTTTTACTTGTTCTGTTCCAGCATTCAATAGATTCTTGTGTATGTTTGTACAGATACTAGAAGCTCCAACATTACCTGCATTACCAAGAACAGCACCCCAGCCACCACAGTTTCAGGTAACAATACTACAAACTGGATTACACACAAATGTAGGAATGTATGATGATCATGCTACTTCTTAATTAATTGCTTCAGGAATTCCATCTGGAGACAACGGAAAGAGCAAATCAGAATGCAGAATCAGCATCGCTAGCTTCAACTTACAAGTCTCATCAAGTAAGCTTTTGTTTTGTTTTTGTCTCTTCATCTTAAGTCTTAAGAGAGTAGTCTTTTCCCACTTACATTAACAATCTTCATTTGCAACAGCATAATCAATGGAAGCCATCTTTGACTGATCCTAAAACCCCAGTCCTCCATACCTCGCTAAGGGCTCGCCCATTAAAGGTGAAAAGCTCTTTTGAACTTGAGCTGGAGGAACTTGAAAAAGTTCCCAAGTTCAAAGCCAAGCCTTTGAATAAAAAGGTAGAGTCAGTCCCCACACCCTTTTCATTTGATTATATTTCTGCTTCTTGTTTCTAAACAAACTCAACTTTCATTGGCTATAGATATTTGAAAGTAAAGGAGGCCTGGGAATCTTTTACAATGAAAAGAAGCAAGTAACCAAACCTCAGGAATTTCATTTTGCAACAAATGAGAGGATTCCACCACCTGCTACTAACTTCGCGGATTTATTTGACAAGGTAAAATAGTCTATTACGTCGTTGAACTCTCCCGATCATACACAAGAAATGAAGGATGTATTAACTGATTATTTCATTTCTTTTTTCAGCTTTCTTTGAATTCAGAACCTTGCCATATCAACAAGATACCAAGAAATACAAGACCAAACCCATTCCATCTCCAAACTGAGGTATGGTATAGTTTGCCTTGTTTATCAATGACTTTGTTCTTTTTTCCAGTTTGCTTTAGTTTTGTTGGTTTTCATGATTTCAGGAAAGAGGCGCTGAGAAAGAGAGGAGATTTGCCACTGAAGTTCTGCAGAAGCAGTGGGAAGATGAACAAGCTAGGATTCCCAAGGCTACTCCATATCCTTACACGACTGATTATCCAGTGGTAACAAGACCTTTGCTATCTCATTTTCTATTCACTTTCTCAATCTGGGGATGATAATCAAGTACTAACTACAATATATTCTTAAAAGCAGATTCCTCCAAAACCAGAGCCCAAACAGCATACAAAGCCAGAACCTTTCCAATTGGAGAGTCTGGTAAGACATGAAGAAGAAGTACAGAGAGAAATGGAGGAAAGGAGAAGGATGGAAAAGGAAGAGGCAGAAAGGAGGATGTTTAAGGCTCAGCCAATTCTCAAAGAGTAAGCGCTGTAATAATATATTTATGCCATCACAGGTTCAGTTGTATGTAGACTTGATGGTGAATGTGTATTCTTGGACAGGGACCCGATTCCAGTTCCAGAGAAGGTTCGCAGACCCCTCACCCAAGTTGAGGATTTCAATCTCCATGTAAATCATAGAGCCATTGATAGAGCAGAGTTTGATAAAAAGGTAAAAATATTTCTTGTTTAATTAATGCACATTCATTTCTAGTGTTTACTAACAAAGGTTGGGGTTTACCAGATCAAGGACAAGGAAATGATGTACAAGAGATATAGAGAAGAGAGTGAAGCTGCCAAAATGGTATATTTCTTTTTCCTTGCACATCATCAACCATTCATTCCTTTTAAGTGGGAGTCTTACTAAGTTGAAGTTGGGTTTATCATTTGCAAGATGGAGGAAGAGAAGGCGTTGAAACAGTTGAGACGGACGCTGGTTCCCCATGCAAGGCCTATGCCTAAATTTAGTCAGCCTTTCCTTCCTCAGAAGTAAGATCCTTTCCAGCATATATAGAAAGAGAAACTTGTATCATGATCTGATGATTGTTCTTCCTTCATAGGTCTTGTAAGGAAGCAACCAAGGCAAAGTCACCGAAACTGAAAGTGCTAGAAAGGAAGGAAAGGCGGAAGTTCATCAGTATGAGATGAAGTAAGTTTTCATGTCCTTTCCAGCATATATAGAAAGAGAAATTTGTATCATGATCTGATGATTGTTCTTCCTTCATAGGTCTTGTAAGGAAGTAACTAAGGCAAAGTCACCAAAACTGAAAGTGCTAGAAAGGAAGGAAAGGCAGAAGTTCATCAGTATGAGATTATTGTTCAAGAACCTCTTGAACTCTTTGTAAAAAGGCTATGGAACCTCTTGTGTGTATCTTGCTTGCTTCGAGGTTACAGGATTCCAAGTTGAATACACAAGCCTATACGCTGGTTCTTGCATTGAGTTTGCTGACTTAAACAAGCATGTGGGGTGTGAATGATCAGACACTGTTTCAGCAACTATCAATTCTGCAGCAAACTGGCCTTACCAGTTTATGTTAGTAGGAAGTAGATAATCAATTGTTTCATCAAATGTTAAAAATACTGTAGTATATCTTATAATTTTTCATCTAGTTTCGTTTCATCCTTTGAATTTACAATCATCAAACAGATTCAGCATTTTCAGACCCGATCAGGTCAGAGAACAAGGAACCTGATAGTGTTTTTTTCTATTCGAAACAAAATAAAAACGGAACCATCTGTATTTCCGAATGGAATGGTCGAGAGCCAGGTAACAATGTACCTAAAAACCTTGACTTAACAAGAACTACACTGTTTTGAAGACAAACTCAGCCAATGAAGTTTCTTGCTCATCCATTGTCTGTAGGCTCAGTGTTGGGTTAGATTTACCAGCAGAGAATTTACTTTACAGGTTGGCAGTCTCAAAGTTTGCAGGAGAGAACTTCACGAGTATGTTCTCAGCCAATGGCAAACTTGGTGTATGTACTCTTGACTGCGAAACAAAAGATACAGTCTCAAACTAACACCCACAGAGAAGCTAATTCGCAAAAACAAGACAGGAAACTCTGGGGACAAAATTCATCATGATTAAGGTTGTTTTTCCCTTGAAAATTACCTGTTAGTAAGAAGAATCTGCAGGCAGCAAATGACCTTAACAACACCATTTTACTCTAAATATGCTTCCAAATCAGTTATTTCATACCACCTCGTCCTTCTCTTCCTCTAAGCTCCGAAGATAACCAACCAACCTAGATAAGCGGTTGTTTTGAGAATTCCTATGGCTGGAAATGCCATTGCGCTTATGACTTCGAACTCCGCCCCTCCCCCAAACCAATTTTTCAAGTGACCCACCATCTGAATTGGCAGCTGACAAAGAGTGAGGGGGGCGTATTCTTGGACGTCTACGTTGTTGATAGGATTCTGTAGAAGATGAAGCTTTGCCTCCATTTTCATGATCATTGTCTTCATATCTCAAAAACTCAGCACCGTAGCTGTTTCTTCTCCTTCTTGAATAAGAACTCGGATGATTTCGCCGTGGTCGTGCCGTAAGTGAACCGGCTGTATCCTTACCCAAAGCACGTCTTTTAGCCAGAGCTTCTGCTTGCCGTTGAAATATTTGGGCAATGGCTGCCTGAATCTGTTCACCAAATTATTGAAGAATACAGAATGTCAAGATATTATTACCATCCAAAAAAGCAACAGTATCTTTGAAAATGCTAATCTCACAACAAGTCAGGTAAAAAATGTATATAAGACTTCTGACTAACATTTAATAAGCCAACGAAAAGTATTCAGGCAGTTGACTTCGCCATGGCAGATGCAGTGGTGTAGATAAAGCTCAAATGAATTAATTTTGGTCCCGATTAATTTTATGTATGAAGCACAAAGATTACTGTCAAGAGTCGATCATAATCTCCCAGATTTAATGTGATAAATATAGATGACATCAGCCAAACTATTCTATGTACATGCTTATTCACTATGCTTCATGGCAGTACAAAGACAGACACAATCAAAAGTGCCTTTATTAAATGCTTTCCTATATATTGATTGTATTGGACAAAATAACAAAGCAGACAGGGACACAAAATTAACATTCAAATTTCTCACCTGTTTATTGCGGTTCCTTTCTTCTTCGTGAAAAGCCAACTCCTGAAAGAAAATATTTATCAACAATATTTTATTAGCATAAACACTGAGGAAAAATAAAAATGTGAAAGGGCAAAGAGGACCAACCAGTACCTGCTCTTCATATTTATCTATATCTGGGTATAAAGCTGCAATTAGAGCATCATAGTTTGGGTCATCTCTCAGAGAACGCCGACTAGCACAATGTGTGCGGCAAGCTGGACATTCGTTGTTCCTGCAACAATATATCAATTCCAGTGAACAAATTTTGGTTAACATACAATTTACAGTATCTTAACCTTATATCATCACAAGATCAGTTTCAGACAATACAAAAGCAAGGAACTGTGAAATATCAGCTAAGAGAATCAAATGAACACTGAATGAAAAGGTTTTCGTTACATACCCCAGACGCATTGATTTGTCAATGCATTCCCGGCAGAAGCGGTGAAGACATTCCATCACAGTTCTTGTTTTCTTAATGATCCCTGTCCAGGTGAATAACATTAACCATGTTTCTTTACCGGATATACGGTTAATGATTGATGTGAAGTGTGAACATAACCAAATGTAGGTGAAGTTTACAAAATTTTAAACAGCTCATGGTGTTGAAGTATCTTTTCTGGACGAAATAAAAAAGGAATTAAAATATAGACTCCAACATAAGCATTGCAGCTGAACTTTAAAACCAAAATCATCTAGAATCAACAAATATATGCAATGCTGTATGGTATTGAAATATATGTATTTGTGTATAGCGTATAAAGAAGCTTGCATGCGATGCTTTTCTATGAACAAGTAGGCAAGTATGCATGATAAACTGCAAGTCTTCATTGTGAATTCAATTTTGAAACCTGTTTCTTTGACAGAGACAGTAGATTGTAAGAAAATTCAGTCCTAAAATACCAACTAAAGAATGATAACAAAAAAATCAAGTAATCAAAAACAGAATCTACCTGAGTGCAACAAATAGTAATCGAAAGCTGTAATGAGTTCAATTTAGCCATACAATTCATAGAGAACTAGCAGATTGCATCAGAATTGACATCTTATCTTCACTTATTTATATACAACATACTTACAACGTCGAACACAACATACCCATATATCCAGGACACCATACTATCATAAAAGTTGAGGTGCAAGGGATTCAAAACAAGAAGTACCTAAGCAGATAGGACACTGTACATCCTTACGAATATTGGGTAGTTCTACAGAGATGAATCTGCGAGGGAAAATGAAATTAGTACTTTCTAGTTTCTACACAGACACAACAAATAGAAAAGTACCACAAGGTTCAAAAGATCAACAGCTAGACATTGGAAATGACAAGGCGAGGGTAGAAAAGAAAACTAAGAATCATTTGAGTACAGATGATGTAAATCCTATAGTGTCAACCAGCAAGATGTGAATCACAACATGTTACCTCTTATACATGCATTAAATCCAAAATAACATGAAGTAACAAAACACACCAGAAACCACACCCAGCACTAACATTCAAATCCCAAACAGCCTCATCCCCTTTCAAGCAACATGAACCCATCGTCAGAAAAGTCTCAGCTCCACCCCAACAACGACACAAAACAGCAAAATCAAGCAGACCCAGAAAGCGGAATCGAGCAAGAAGCACGTATACTCAAAGAACAACCCATCAATCTAAACACAAAACCGTAAAGCAGTAAGCTTCATGAAACGTGAAGAAGAAAATACTCTGGTTTCTCGTCACCACCGCTAGGAGATGTGCCGCTGCTACTGCTCTCAGAATCTGAAAACATCGCAATCGCTCGAATCAATCGTGACCCATCGCACCTAAATCAATTTCACACCAAACCCAACCGCATATACATACACATATGGATCACGTGTACATACACACACACACACAGAAGGAGAGCTTTGGGGGGGGAGAAGGAAAAATACGGCGACCCACCTTCTCGTTCAGCTTTCTCTTCTCCTATCTCTCGCTGGAGTTCCCTTTGGTCCTCTGGTTCGGCTTCTTCTTGTTCGAATTCTGGTTCGTCGCGTCGCTGCTTGGCGTGGTGGTTTTGTGCGGGATCTTCGTCTTCGTGGGTCTCGGACAGAGAGCGCTTGTGGGCATGCATTTTTGACCGTTAGATTGTTCGAATGCGGAGCGATCTCGGGTCGATGAGAAGAAGCAGGACGAGCGAGGAAGAAGGAGCAAGAAGAAGAAGAAGAAGAGAGTTGAGAGTGAGATGTTACGGCAAGGTCCGCCAAGAAGAAAAGCAACACATGTTGGCTTTGGCTCGGTGGAGATCCTACGGGGGTGTTTTCGTCATTTTGTAATCATGTGCCTTTTTCTAACATTTATAAATAAGGACGTTAATGTGCTGTTCTCTCCCTTTTTCTTTTTAATTGATTATTATTATTATTATTATCATATAATTATGAGATAAATAATAAATTTGATTAAGAATTAACATAACATTTATAGCTCAGAAAAAACATAACATTTAAAATTATATAATTATTATACTCTAATTTGGGTATCATCCATGTAAAATTACTTATTCTTATTATGTTGTAATGCTGATGCCAATTTTTGATCAGATGAACTAAATTACTAATTGAATATGATTAAGATGTAATAAATGAATGGATTATGGATATTGTAGATCCTAGGCCCATTGTTTAGGCCCAATGCCATTGAGCCCATTAGTGCAATTGTATAAGAAACACAGTTGGTGCTGCTATTCAATTTCAATTAAGCCATAAATAACGCTAAGTGGAACCGTCATCGTCTTGGTAGGTTGTCTTGTCTCGCAGAAATCGTAGCCATGGCGCAAGCAACAGAAAGAAGAGCTCACGACATGCAAGAAGGAACATAGAGAGGCGAGCTCACAAGCAGAAACAAACCACCTAAAACGAGCTCCACCGTTTTGCCGCCGACCGAGCTCATCTCTTCTTCGCGTTCATGTGCATTTATAAATCTCTTTTTTGAAGTGAAATTGAAAGTAATAGGGTCAGAACCAGATTTAGTGCTGGTGTTGACCTTCGATCTCTGTTCGTTGATAGTGATTTTAACTTTAGGGTTTTATGTGAACTTTTACCCATTCGTTTGTTTGAGAGGTGCTGGGTTTAGGATTCAATTGCTAAAGAACAGTCTTCGTTCGGATACGCCTTCTCTGGTCCGTTATCGTATTTTGTTATGGAGTTTCTGAAAGATTTTACTTATTGTTATAGAGAAATGGATTTTAATATTGCTCTCTCTGCCCAGGCATGACTTGTTTTATTTTCATAAAACTTATTGACAAAACTAGCCCTGACGTTCCTCTATAACCACAGGCTTGGCCTTGTTCACGAATCTTCTTCTTCCTCCTCCATCGCGTCTCCAGTTTCCGGCCGCCACCTCTCCGCAACATGTGAGTATTCTTTGCTCTCTCTACAAACCAGACAGTTACTTGGATTTTGTGGGTTAGAGGTGTCCAAGAAGGTTGATTGGTTCACATGACAACTGGGTTGCTGAAAATCTTGTAGCCCCTTTGCTTACTCATGTGCTTTTTCTTCTTCTTCTATTTATTTGACCAAATTGATCTTCCAATAAGCTTCAAGTTTTGATTTTGTTTCCTAGAAGTTGAATTTGCATGTGAACACTTGGGAGGAGTTGGAACTCTCGATTAATCTTGCCTGTTTTTTGTATTCATATGAACCGGGGTGGTCCTAATGTATTTGAGTTTTGTCAGAATGAGAATGGACTTGTGAACCCTTTTCGTTCTAAGTTTCTCAATTGAACAGTAATGATTTCCTAAGGAGGATTTGCTGTAAATTAGTGTGTTATCAGGTTGTAGTGTTAAAAGCTACTATTTAATACTATTCTCAATTTGAGTGAATTCTGTAATCTGATGTAAACATGCACCAGGAATCAGATGGGAAATGTTCGCCAAGAGAAGGTTCAGAAATATGAGGAGTTTGTTGATCACCGACTGAAACCAGATCTCGTCCGTGCTATTGCTGAAAGGTGTACTGTTTATTCTGTCATGACTATTGTTTGAGCTTGTTTTGTCTTAGGGTGTATAAATTATATTTAGTACCCAACCATAGTATGTCTACATTAGAAAGGAGCCTCTTTTAGTTTGGTGTTAGACATTCTTCATCATAATATAAAAATCCAGAGATGCACAGTTACTAGAATATATTAATCTATTAGTAGACTATTTATGTCAGGTGGGGTTAACTGTCCCTTGATATTTTGGTTGCTTATCCTTTTACTTTGGCTTTCATCAAGTTGCACACAACTGATTCAGTGGACTGCACTGTGTAGAGGGTGAAAGTTATGACCAAGCTAACCTCATCTTGAGTTATTAATTTTGTCAATTTCAAGTATGTAAAAATGATGTATAAAATGCATTTAATCTATTTCTCAAGTAGAAGCTAACCTTATAGGCAACCTGTTAAACATGTTAATGAAAAGTTGTTATTACTGTTAGTCATAGACATTGTCATTCCACACAACTACAGCATATCTGTATATGCAAAGTTGAAAAGATTACTATGATATTTTGGCGAACCAACATATTGATTCCTTTTCTTTTATCTTTGTTTATAATCAAACATCAGAGATCCTATCAAACTAACTTCATTAGGTTGCCGATTCTAATCTGCAATCAAAAGAGGATCATAGCATTCTTGTGTCAACCTTTTAATGCTAATTGTGTTTCTGTAATTGCGTGCATTATCATTCTCATGGCCTCACCAGTTTTCTTTTTTATTTTGCAGAGACAAGGTCTTTGAACAACAGAAAGTCTTGTATCCTTTTCTTTGTACTGAAACAATGAAAATATTGTCCGTAGTGTTAAAATTTAATTAATTATCTCACATACAGCTACCCAGTAAACTAAAATCAGCATAAGCAATGTCAATAATGAATATGACTTTTCCTTTGAAATTTACTACCTTGTGATCTTTTTATGTTTGTGTTTCACTTGACATTTGACTTGTAGCTCAGACTTGCGAAGGAACATCGAAAATTTGGAGAAAAATAGTGTCACGAGTCTTAGGACAATGGTCAACATTGGATCTGAAGTATATGTCCAGGCTGAAGTGTAAGTGTTTACATGCCATTTTGGTGCTTTATATATTGCTTCTTTAACTCTTGTATGTTGTCCTGCATTATATTCTTATCCCGTTCATATTCTTTGTGTCAACAAATATTCCCACATTGGGATTGTATTCACTTTTTGGCCTGGAAGTTGGACTTTCTTCCCCGTTTTCTTA
This sequence comes from Geranium brycei, assembly GCA_036897365.1. Classification (NCBI taxonomy): domain Eukaryota; kingdom Viridiplantae; phylum Streptophyta; class Magnoliopsida; order Geraniales; family Geraniaceae; genus Geranium; species Geranium brycei. The sequence goes on along the minus strand of JAYMTP010000960.1, from coordinate 9,639 downwards.
TTGTGCATTATCGGAATTGCATTTTCAGGCCGGACACGCAACACATTTTTGTGGATATTGGAATGGGATTCCATGTGGAGTTCACCTGGTCTGAAGCTCTGAATTATATATCACAAAGGGAGGAAAGATTAGCCAAGTAGAGTTATTTTCCTTTTATCTGTGTCAAACTTGCATTCGTGAAACTCCAAAAAAAAATCTCTCTCAGCATATTTTCCTTTTATTTGTCGGTAAAATTCATTCATTATGGAGAGTTACCCTATGCAGGCAAATTGATGAGTACACTCACCTCATAGCATCAATTAAAGCCCAAATCAAGCTGGTATGCTGTGTAGTACTAGTTTCTTTCAGTTCTCTTTTATCTCATCAACCTTCTACCGGTTGCATTTGATGCTTTGATTGAAGTGACCTAATCATGAAGGTCCTTCATCAAATTGCTAACCAATGTTTTCATTTCCAGTTTTCTGGCTCTAAGAACAATCTCTCGCTCTTTTTCTGCAGGTCTGCGAAGGTATCCGTGAGCTACTCCAAATTCCAGCAGGTGGAGTAAAAGAACGTGAATTTAATTTCTAAAGTCTCCCAGTAATTTGACCAACCAAGAAAAAACATTCTTAGAGATTGAGGAACCAGAATCAAATACTATTACTTTGTTAAACTTAAATGTATAGCTTTCAGTATATTAGCCTACCAAATTTCAAATGTGATGATGTTCTGATGACTTGAATTTATGATATAAGCATTGCATTCAATGAATCAACTAGCCTAGCCATATAATGTCTTGTGATGTGAAAGCCACCAACTTCACAATCACTAGAGTGTCACCTCAAACAGTCTTTTCATGACATAATCAGATAGATTCAATTGCAACGAAAAACAAATTGTGTATACATACTGTTACTGTGTTGGTTTCCACTTAACTACACCATGAACTATCTTGCAACAGCAACTCCATGCTCCATTAATTTACATTTCAAAGATTGCAACAAGAATAACAGATTGAACTGGGGTTCTTAAATTATGATATCTCCTTACAAGTATAAACTAATCTGCCAGACAACTCTTTATGGCAGGGACTTGCTAAGTACTTTCTTTCTGTCGATATGCTAGAAACTGTAACACACGAAACAAAATTGGGTTAGTTGTTTGAAATTACAGATGCAAGTGAAATCAAATAAATTACATTTTTACGCAAGTAAATATAGGTCTAAGATCGCTCCCTGTTATAATCCTGCAGAATTCTTAATTGCATGCATCTATTTTAATTATGGCATCTAGAAGCCAACAAACAATAATACATTATATTGAATTGCTAATTTTGCTTCTGCATTGAATGCAATTATCTATATTCTAGCAGTAGTGAACACCTTTGACTCAAAGTAATTTGTTGGTGTAAACATTTGAATTCCATGAGGCCAACAGTAATTTACGGAAGACATTTACAAAATCCATGGAATGAATGAATACTCACCAAATGATGGTTGACGGAGGTGAAATTGGCTTGAAGGGCTGACAAAGCTTCTTGCCCTTCCAGAGTTTGCAGATTATCTTTGCAATGGCTCACGATCAGGGAAACAGGATCGGGATCATTCATCAAGGTTGAAGGGTTCAGGATAGACTTGTCATGATATATATTGTCATTCCCTTTTACTGCCAGCACTTCAATATCTTCAGCCCGTAAGGGTGTTTTGCTAGCAATATACTGCGTTCAATATTAAGTTAGATAAAATACTAACTTGGAGAAAACATGTAAATATCAATTGGAGATAGCATCTGGTTCCTTTGCCAGCTTTACATGTACTACTAAGTTCCTAATGATATATGACAGGAATAAACAATGTTCACTCAATTTTGTGTGAAGTAACTCATACAAATAGACCTATTGAAGAGAATAGCAATCGAAAATTATATAGCAGGAGAGAAATCTCACCTCACATAGGTGTTTAATAGACAAGCATGGCTGGCAACGAAGGTACAGCTGCTGCAAACATGGTGTTCTCTTTGTATCCGAAGAAACAAGCATGACATGAACATCTAACTGCAAACAAAAGACAGTCTGAGAACAAAATTTAAGCCTGCACAAGGAATTCATGCCAAATGAAAAATGAACCAACAGATGGAAAAACATAAAACAGAGTGTTCCTTTTCTGAGAGGATCTTCATGGCATCATGTTCATGCAACAAATGACCTGCGGCAGCTAAGACAATTGTAGGTCTTGACTCTAGAAATAGTTTAACAGCATTCTACTGTACCTCATCGGAGTTTACTTCAGTGCTCCTTAGATAATCAGCAAACTTAGATAACCGGCTGATTCGGGAACTTTTATTATTGGAACCATTGTGGCGCGTATGACTTCGAGTACCGCCCCTACCCCAACCAAGCATTTCTGAGTTCCAGACCAGCCCAGGAGAAATTCCTCTGCCTTCTCTGCTTGTTTCCATATCATTTTCAAGGCCTCCACCATCTGAATTGGCAGTTGATGGAGAAGGCTGCGGCAGGCGAGCTCCTGGGTGTCTCCTATTCCGTCTTTGCCTGACTTCTGTATATCGTTCATCAGTAGAAGATGAATCTTTTGCTTCATTATTATCATTTTCATCCTCATTGTCTTCAGATCCCTGTTCAATGCCTCGGTAATTACGCCTTCTTCTTGATTGAGCATTACGGCGCTGTGATCTTGTGGTAAATGCACTATCTTTACCTAATGCGCGCCTTCTAACCAAAGCTTCTGTCTGTCTTTGAGAAATTTGGGCAATTGCTGCTTGAATCTGTCCAGCATATCATGGATGAAAGAAGGAACATGTCACATTATACACTAATCTGTGACAGAGACATGACATCACACCATCTAAAAGAAAATTTCAATAAAATAAAGCACAAACAGGAACAAATTCTGGAAACTACTGCAGTTCTGAAAATCCTTACCTTGACGTTTGAAATAGCATATATACAGTACAGATGCAATAGCATATGACGTTTGAAAATCATATCAAAATAAGATTGAAAACTTCAATCTTTCACTGATATTCAAAGGAACCCTTGTCTATAGCAACATAAGTGCAGTTCAACTACTGAAAGTCATGTTTTATCTATGCATCCACCACATGACATATATCTAGTAACATGCTATATGGGTGCATGCCCAGTATCTAGCAACTCGTCAGAAAGATAATCAACTTCACGTCACGAGAAAAGTACTATCTTAAGCATGACACAATTCCTCAGCAGAAATAATGAAGAGGAGAATCAAGTGGTCATTTGAACATGACAAACATGAGAGGCATCAAATTATTGTAACTCAGCACAAAGTTAGCAGCAGAGATGGCCATGATGTCATAAGTTCATAATATGCAAGCATGCTGGTGTCGATTGCTATGATAAAGAAATAATCAAGGGTTTTTTAAGACTATTGTCTTGATGAAATCTGAAGAAACAATGGCGTATCGAAGTAAACCATGCATAAAAACAGTCACAAATACAATGGCATGCACATTATCAGGAATAAATGTGCTACATGTCTGACCTGTTTATTGCGATTCCTCTCCTCTTCATGAAAAGCCAACTCCTAAAAAATTTGGAAGCCAAAGCAGTTCATTGTTTGCTTAAAACTAGAGAAGATTAAGAAACAGAAGGGAGAAAAAAAATCAAGTTTTACCTCCTCATCATACTTATCAATGTCTGGATATAGAGCTGCAATAAGAGCATCATAGTTTGGGTCATCTCTTAAAGAACGTCGACTGGCACAATGTGTGCGACAAGCCGGGCATTCATTGTTACTGAAAAAAAGTATCAACCCACTAATCAAATTCTGATTAATATAAAAACATGTAAGAAACTCTTAACCATGCACAATAGTCCCAAATAAGGCATAATAAAGCAGCTAAAGAGCTACCATGAATAACCAATTAACAATAGAAGCTAAATACATACCCCAGACGCATTGATTTGTCAATGCACTCACGACAAAAGCGATGCAGGCATTCCATAACAGTTCGAGTTTTCTTAATAATCCCTGTTCATCGAGAAGGCAAAATCCGGATTGATGTAAGGATATAAGAATGTAGCTACTGCATTCAAATTTACATGAGTTGCTAAGCTTCAGCGCTTATGCTCTGTTAAAATCATATGGTCTATTTGGTGATAGAATAATAGAAATGTTTTCGGCACAGGGGAGAATGTCTAAAGCAAGGAGGCCTGCTGCTTTCAAAATTGGTTCATAATATACAGCATATGACTGTACCAAATAATCAATCGCCAGAAACCAAGGAAGTTAGTAAGAAAACCATAAGTGGTCTGATTAAAATTTGCTGATACAGAAATGTACTTCTTTTACTCTGGATTCGAAGTAGAATTGAAGAATAAGAAGCACGATGCCTGGTGACTGGTGCTGCAATTGTGTACATATTGGTCACTCTTGAGTTTATGGCTGAGTCCTAAAATTCTATAAACTGTGGTTAAGTCATTTACTTTCTACTGTATTTATTTCTAAGAACAACTGCACTACTATTCTAGAATCATCTGTAGAACATGGATTGTGCTGTTATGAAGGTTCTTCCCTTTATAAGTTCTAATCACATTAACCTTATTTCTTAAAAGTTAACGTACAAGAAGTAAAAAAAATGGTTCTTTACACATATTAACCTTATTTCTTAAAAGTTAATGTATAAGAAGTAAAAAAATGGTTCTTTACAGCTATAAGTAAATTGTGACACTCAAAATCTAGCACTTACATAACAGGAAATGAATTCAGTTAATTGAAAGCAAAAGTTGTCATGAACATACGACCATATCACTGGGAACAAGCTAAACAACTGGATTAGACTTTAGCTTACGAGATTGAAGCTTCCTAACTTGAATGAAAAGATACCTAAGCATATAGGGCATTGTACATCCTTGCGAATTTCTGGCAGTTCCACAGTGACAAATCTGCGAGGAGAAGCAATATTATAAAGTTAGAATTTTTAACTCAAGGGACAAACAAATACAAGAGGAGCACAACGCTGACAAGTTGCACAGTCAGATCAGAGATTTCCCTGACAATTTTTTATACCTGTAGAGATATACTCATTTAATACATCCTAATGTAGACAACCTTCTGGTAAAAAATAATAGGCAAAACCTAGGTCAGCTCATTTTAAATAATGTTTGCTCATCAACGTCCATCTTCAACTTAACCAAGGTTTTTTTGGATTTTGAAATTCTAGCCATTTCCCCTTTTGTGTTTGAAAGTAAACATTACTAGACCCACATGATCAATTTATGTATGTAACTATTTCTGTGTCTGCATGTTTCCAGTATTATGTATAAGTTCACCTTATCGAGATAAAAGTAAAGGCCCCTACACAAGGTACTAATAAAATCTCTTACTGTGTGCATACAATTGCCAATTGATCTATCTCTTCACAGTACATGTTTCAGCAGTATGCTTATTTATAAATCATTTTCGCCAAATGTAGTAACAAAATGACTACAATAAATACAATACCTAAACCTGGCTGGCAATAACCAGCTATTGCAAGCTGTACTCAAGGCCAGCCACCGTTATCTGGTACACTAGATATACTGTTCATTCACGTTCATAAGTAGCTAAAACTATATTTGTAAGCTAATGTAGAAACGATAAAAATTGCAGATATAGCTTTATATAATAATTAGTTTTGATTGTATCAGGCCATTAGAGAAAGGATCATAAAACATGCTCTAACTCCAAGTTAACGCATGTAAAAGGAGCCACACTATCCAGATCTAACTCAAAACCATATAAAAAGACCTCATTTTTTTATGCAGATATGCATTATCACAAAAAAATTGAAAGGATTCACATTGAAACCAGGATATCTCAACTCTATCAGTTATCTATGAACTCTGCTTTATTAGTGACTGGACCAAACTCCTGCTAATTTATGTCTAAACAGTTTGAGTAAACAATAAACACATTATCAGAATTTAGCATTCTTTGACACTCCACTCCACATTGATTTCACATACATGACATTTTAGCCAAAACAAGTACAAAACTTTCCATGGCCAACCTAACACCAGACCAACAAAAGTCAGAGCTGCACTAAGAACTACTAGACGAGCATCACTGAAAATATGTCCCGAGAAAAACCAAACACAACTTGCAACATTCAGAATCACAGGTCACAAAATATGGTGGCGGAATTCAAACTCTAGCAGTACTGAACATGAAGACCAAAAAGCGGACACGAATCACCACATGCAAACACCTCTGACGTATCAAATCAAACAGAGGAAGAACAGAAGAAGGAATGCCTGGATCAACGAAAGAAACACAAAACCAACGTTCCGAGAAAACAAAACCCATTTCCCTTCACGAGCAATTGACCAAAACCCAGAAGCGGGAAAATCACAAGCGATCCACCACAACACCAAAACCACAGCAAAAAAGAAGAAAAATAGAGCAGACCCACATGACGATACAGAGCCACGAGTACGAAAACAACAACAACAACAACAAAAAACAGACACAAGCAGCTACACAACGAAGAGGAGGAGGAAGAAGTATAAGAGATTAATTACTCTGGTTTCTCCTCGGCCCCTGAAGATGCACTGTCCTCGGAATCTGAAAAACATTTCAAATCACCCGAATCAATCGCGACCCATTCGCATCGAAATCAAATTAACTTACACCAACCCAACTACGTCCCACGAACAAACAGCACAGAAACGACCTCCAAACCCAGAAAGAGACTCGACCCACCTTCCCCATCCTCCTCCTCGACCTCCTCGTCTTCACGGTGGCTCTTCCTCTGGTCCTCTCCGTCGGGCTCTTCGTCGTGCTCCTGGCGGGGAAGCTTGGCGTGGTGGAGGCTCAGTGCGGGGTCATCGTCGTCCTCGTCACGATTCTCAGAGACGGAGCGCTTGTGGGCAGGCATTGGAGAGTGCTGGTTCGTGATTCGCGAGCTCGAAGAGACAAAAACGAAGACGAAGAAGAAGAATATAAAGATGGGGAGATTGAACAAGGGACGCACTCTCTCTCTGTCTTTCTATTTTATTTCCTTTTTTTTCTTACTAATTTTTTTCTTTTTATTTTAAATGTAAATATTAATTTGGTAGCTCAGAAAAATCAGATGTTATGTTACGGCAAGAAATATTTGTGCGTTTGTTGACTCGTGGACGGCTAGTCCTTTGTAAGGGTTTTTTGTTCTCTAGCCAACACTAATTAAATATTCATTTTCATTTAGTTGGCTTAATTAGTTATATGTATCATCAATAATATCTTTTATGAGTTTTCTTATAAATATAAATAGCTAACTTTCTCTAAGTATATGAATAATTGTAAAAACGCTCCGTGCAAAAAGTTTATATACAACATTTTTCGTCTACCTTATATTTTTTTGCACTGTCACTATAATTTCGTTAAAATAATATTGAAAATACTCTAATCACTTGGTATATAAAAACTTTTTATATATTATTGCATTTTTGCAGAATATCCAATGCATATTATACTGACTCCATGCAAAAGTGAAATAATATATGGAGAGTTTTTGTAATCGTATATATTACGTGATGATGGTATTTCCGAAACTATGAAAATATTTTAAGATATTCGTCAATGTCAATAGAATTATACTGGCAGTGCAAAAATATGGATGGAGAGTTTTTTTTTACAATAAACGCAGTTTTCTGAAAATTAAATATGTCTTTCTTGAATTCGGGTATATATACAAAAGTTGTGTAACCAAATAATAAAAGTTGGGTAGCCTATTAGTAAGTATATAGTGTTTTATCCATAAGGTAATGAGTTCAAACCTTGGAATTGATAACTTTTTAAATTTTTGTGTGCTTCTTTAATGATGTTCGGGCGTAAACTTTTTTTAATAGCTGTGAGCTTTTAAACTCACTTAGAGCATATTTCATATCACTTTATTTATTGGTTCACAATTATAATTATTTTTTACTAATTATTGTATTAGTTATATTATTTTTTTCGTTTTTCATTAAAAAATTTGTTTTGTCTATTATAATTTAGTTAAATACTTATTAATTGTTGAAAAATTGTGAATTTTCTAAACAAAGTTATGCTGAGATTAAGTTCAATAGTGGGTCATTTGATAAACGAATAAAACTCGAGCTCAACCCATTAGAATTTGTAAGTCGTAAATTGATTCGCTTCGTAGTTAGATATAGATAAAAATTAAATTCAAAATCAACTAAAAAATAATCAAGCTCGAATTAGTTTTTGTTATATGCATTTAGTAATTATTTTATTATTAATTTTATAATAATTACGTTATTAATTAAATTAATTTTTAGTATAAAGTTTTGCCGCCCTTGAAAATTTTTCTAGATCCGCCACCACTATTTACATTGACTTTATGTAAAAATGAAATAATATATATAGAGAGTTTTGCAATTTTCTCTTAAATATGAGTATTGGAGAAAGAATAAACACAATAATCTTTTGAAAATGGGACTAACATACAAACAAAAATCTCACGGAATGTAATTATTATTAATTAATTAATTTTTAAGAAATACAATATATTTATCACAAAAGTAAGACATCAACTTAAAGTTATGTTTGAAAATGTGATGACGAACAAAACAATATGATATAATAGAAAGAATAAGAAATACAAAAGTATTGAGTGATTCAGAATTCTCCTTAAAATGCTATAAGCATTTCCCATGAACAATCTTGTAGTTGAGTTTTACAACAATGATGTTACAAAGTATTACAATACAATATCTAGTAAGTTACAACACATAGCAAGATTTTTTTTGCAAATCCATCAAAAATTTGTAAAGCATGGGGTTCGATATTATATAGGATAAACACATACTCAATCCCTATCAAGATGTTTAATAAAATACGAATAAGTTATGCATGACTTTAAAGATACATAAGATTTTGCTCGAAATGATTTTGATAAAGAATTATTTTTTTAATTATTAAGAAGCCCGTATTATTAAACAAGAGCATTTTGACATACAATTGAATGCAATCCGACTAGGACATGTCCCTCGTCGAACTCACAATCAACACTCGAAAGATCATCTCTCCCTAAGTCCTAAGAAATGAATCGATGTTGGTCCCGATACACCACTCCGGCACTTGACTTTGCACAAACACAAGTAGTCGTAAAAGTAGTAAAACCAAAAATATCAGGGTTGATTTTCTCAAGAACTAAATTGGGGTTAATCATCTAATTACTTGTATTGAAGAAATGTAAATGATTCAATTCAATTTGTGTGAGCGGATTAGGAAACAATGCCCAAATGTAAATTAACTTACAATTATAATAAAATTGAACTAGAATTGAAAATGGATTGTAAAACAAAGAAGTCAAGCAACTAAGGGTGCTAGCTTTGAATCTCATTTCATTTTAATTAGATAAAAAGGATAATTCCTTATTACTATGGTGAAGTTTGACACATTTTCATGTTAATACGGGGAACTTTTTTGGGTGTCACTTCAATACGGAGAAGTATTTTTACGTGTCACCGTCCATAACTCTGTTAAATTCAGTACAAAATGTCTATAATACCTTTTTATTCACTGTTCATCATCTTCTTCCTCACATATTTTGTACTGTTCATGAAAGATGAACACCATCTTCATCCTTTGAACAATTGCAATCAAAACAAGCTTTCTTCATTCTCCTCTGAAAATTCGG